>CM053029.1:60574868-60701719 GCA_028564925.1 Lithobates sylvaticus
GGTCAAGTACGCGGCCCGTAATTTAGCAAGTGCCACTGCCAGTGCCACTCCACACTCACACAGGCCGCCGGGGGCTATGTTAGTGCGACTGCGGGGGGAAGCAGAGAAGTCGCCGCGGGAGCGGAGCCGCCACTGCCGCCCTGAGGCCTGGCCTCGGTGGCCTTGTGGGGAATCCGGCCCTGATCACCAGTGTAAGGAACATTCTTCTCACTGACCACCAATGTAAGGAACATTCTTCCCACCGATCACCAATGTAAGGAACATTCTTCTCACTGATCACCAATGTAAGGAACATTCTTCTCACTGATCACCAATGTAAGGAACATTCTTCCCACCGATCACCAATGTAAGGAACATTCTTCTCACTGATCACCAATGTAAGGAACATTCTTCCCACTGATCACCAATGTAAGGAGCATTCTTCCCACTGATCACCAATGTAAGGAGCATTCTTCCCACTGATCACCAATGTAAGGAACATTCTTCTCACTGATCACCAATGTAAGGAGCATTCTTCCCACTGATCACCAATGTAAGGAACATTCTTCCCACTGATCAACAATGTAAGGAACATTCTTCCCACTGACCACCAATGTAAGGAACATTCTTCCCACCGATCACCAATGTAAGGAACATTCTTCTCACTGATCACCAATGTAAGGAACATTCTTCCCACTGATCACCAATGTAAGGAGCATTCTTCCCACTGATCACCAATGTAAGGAACATTCTTCTCACTGATCACCAATGTAAGGAACATTCTTCCCACTGATCACCAATGTAAGGAGCATTCTTCCCACTGATCACCAATGTAAGGAACATTCTTCCCACTGATCAACAATGTAAGGAACATTCTTCTCACTGATCACCAATGTAAGGAACATTCTTCCCACCGATCACCAATGTAAGGAACATTCTTCTCACTGATCACCAATGTAAGGAACATTCTTCCCACTGATCACCAATGTAAGGAGCATTCTTCCCACTGATCACCAATGTAAGGAACATTCTTCTCACTGATCACCAATGTAAGGAACATTCTTCTCACTGATCACCAATGTAAGGAGCATTCTTCCCACTGATCACCAATGTAAGGAACATTCTTCCCACTGATCAACAATGTAAGGAACATTCTTCCCACTGACCACCAATGTAAGGAACATTCTTCCCACCGATCACCAATGTAAGGAACATTCTTCTCACTGATCACCAATGTAAGGAACATTCTTCTCACTGATCACCAATGTAAGGAGCATTCTTCCCACTGATCACCAATGTAAGGAACATTCTTCCCACTGATCAACAATGTAAGGAACATTCTTCCCACTGACCACCAATGTAAGGAACATTCTTAGTGTACAGATGACAGTGTTAGGGAAAAGCACTCAGTGTATACATTTCAGCGATTTTCTATATATATATATATATATATATATATATATATATATATATATATATTTTGTAGCAGAGCGTCCCAGAGAGAGCCAGGAGAAGTCCTGTTCGGGGTTTATACATCTCCCAGGCTCCTCTCATATACATTCAGAGGTCTCTGAGACATGATCCAGTTCGGATCTTAGTCCTCCTCTCCAGGCTAATTTAAGTTCACCTGAGCAAACAGCCTTTGCTCTCTGCCTGGGACACACAAACAGGGATGGTTTGTGAGGAGCCAAAAGGTTGGTAAAACCCTTTAAAAACTCTTTACAGAAGCTAACAAGCGGTAGGCTTGCTCAGCCTGATAGTTAGAGACGGCGTATGTTATAGTTAGAGCCGAGACACGGCTAGGACTTTTGTTTGTTTATTTCTGTTTTGATGTGTTTTCTGGAAGACTGTGCAGCACCTGTGTATGGACTTGTATTTAAATCAAATAAACCCAGCACTGTTTTCACTACCTCAAGTGGATTTGGTATCTGTGCCTTACTAAACAGCTCATCCCAGGGAGCTTTGTACCTGCTACCTGTCCCCCAGGTTACATATGGTGGATTTCAGCGGGCAGCTGTAGTAAGTTACTACTTAAAAGGCCAGTACCTAGAGTGACTAAACATGGAGGAAATCCTAAAACAATTGATGATATCCAACGCTGCGCAACAGCAAGCAACCGCTGAACAGCAGAAAACAAATGCTGCGCTACAGCAAGCAAACGCTGTACAGCAGAAAACAAGCACTGCACTCCACGCTGAACAGCAGAAAACAAACGCTGCACTCCACGCTGCACAACAGCATGCAAACGCTGAACAGCAGAAAACAAACGCTACACTCCACGCTGCACAACAGCAAGCTAATGCTGCAATCCACGCTGAACAGCAGAAAACAAACGCTGCACTCCACGCGGCACAACAGCAAGCAAACGCTGCACAACAGCAAGCTAATGCTATCGCACAGGAACAAACGCAGAGGCTGTTTGAACAGCTAGCCACTGATGCAAAAGCAGATAGGAAAACCTTGTCTGAGGTTGTGGAGACAATAGCACAGTGGTCACCTGCTAACGTTGATAATGTTGGAGACAAGCCCTCAGCCATCTATGTGGCTCGCTTTTTGTCTAAGATGACTACAGATGATGATCCAGAGGCCTTTCTGCTAACGTTTGAACGGACCGCTGAGAGGGAAGGTTGGCCTAAAACCCAGTGGGCAGGACTGGTCGCCCCGTTTCTTACTGGGGAATCGCAGAAGGCCTACTATGATTTGGAGTCAGCAGAAGCAGCAGACTATGAAAAGGTCAAACAGGAAATACTGGCAAGACTTGGTGTCACTTTGGCAGTTCGAGCACAGCGGGTCCACAGCTGGTCCTTCCAAGATGAGAAGCCTCCAAGATCGCAGATGTTCGACCTAATTCACCTGGTGAGGAAATGGCTACAGCCGGAGTCCCTGTCTGGGCCACAAATAGTGGAGCGTGTGGTCATGGACCAATTTCTGAGGTCACTACCCATTTCCCTGCAGGAGTGGGTGAGTCAAGGAGACCCCAATTCGGCAAACCACCTGGTGGAACTTGTTGAAAGGTATTTTGCTGCAAAGAACCTGGTCACCACCCCTACAGCCGCACGGACTTTCCGCCCAAAGCCACGGTCTCCCCAGGCAACCGGTAAGACTGTTCCAGGGGAAGTGGGTGGTAAGCATGGCAAGGAAATAGGTGGGAGGATTTTTGGTACCAGGACTGAAGCTTGGCATCCCAAACAAGGGAAGCCAGTGCCTGTCAGCAAACCAAACTGGGGAAACGTCAGGTGTTTTCGTTGCCAAGAAATGGGACATGTTGCAGCAAATTGTCCATTGACAGATGAACCAATGCAGTGTGATTTATCTATTAGAAGGCAGTCTATGTTTGCAGCGGTTCCATGTACTGCAACCCCAAATATGAGAAAACCAATGTGCCAAATGACTGTGAATGATAAGCCTATTACAGCCTTGCTGGATTCTGGAAGTCTAGTGACTTTGGTTACAGCTGAAATGATTGAACCTGTGAATTATCATGCTAAAAATATTGCTGTGATCTGTATACATGGGAATACCCGGGAGTATCCTGTAACCACTGTTCAGTTTAAAACTGGTTTAGGTACAGTGACCCATCCGGTTGGACTTGTTCCCCACTTAGTGCATGAGGCATTCATTGGTAGGGACTTCCCTAAGTTTTGGGAACTGTGGGATCATCCCAACTCGGTCGCAGTACCTGACTCAGTCGCAGAGCCAGAATTCCTGGCCACTACTGACAATGTGGGTTCAGGGGACTCTTCTCAGGGCTCCCCGGCCTTTCCTCTATCGGTTATGGCAGGAGAGCTGGAGGACCCTGAGGAGGTCCCCACTACCAGTAGAGCCGGACAGCCGTCTGATGACACCGAGCCTATGTTAGAGTTTGATGACCTTAATGTGCATAAGGAAAATTTTGGTACTGAGCAGAAAAAAGACCATACCCTTTCCAGGGCCTGGGAAAATGTAATAGTGATTAATGATGTACCTGTCGAACCCGGGGACAGGCCCTGTTTTCCTTATTTCAGCAGCAATGAGGATTTACTGTATCGTGTATGTAAAATGAATGATGAAGTGGTTGAGCAGTTGGTGGTCCCTAAGCCATACAGACGGCTGGTGTTAGAACTTGCCCATGGGCACTTGCTAGGAGGCCATTTAGGGGTTGAAAAAACTACTGAAAGGGTGTTGCGCAGGTTTTACTGGCCCGGGATACAGAAAGATGTTAAGAATTACTGTCAATCCTGTCCTGTGTGTCAGATGTCAGCCCCACTATCCCACTTCCGAAGTCCTTTAGTGCCCTTGCCTATCATTGAAGTGCCCTTTGAGAGGATTGCCATGGACCTTGTGGGCCCACTTCCCAAGTCTGCCCGGGGTCATCAGCATATCCTCGTAATCATGGATTATGCTACCCGTTACCCTGAAGCAGTTCCCTTACGTGCCGCGTCTGCTAAAAACATTGCCAAAGAACTGTTTATGGTGTTCAGTCGGGTTGGCATCCCGAAAGAAATCCTTACAGACCAGGGCACCCCATTTATGTCGCGAATAACTAGGGAGCTCTGCAAGTTATTTAAAGTGACGCAGCTGCGAACCTCAGTGTATCATCCTCAAACGGATGGCTTAGTGGAACGCTTCAATAAGACGCTAAAAAGCATGTTAAAAAGGTTGTGGACAAGGATGGGAAAAACTGGGACTTCCTGATACCATACTTGATGTTTGCCATCAGGGAGGTTCCCCAGTCCAATACGGGGTACTCCCCATTTGAGTTGCTTTATGGGAGACACCCTCGGGGACTCTTAGACGTAGCCAAAGAAACTTGGGAGGGAGAACAAACACCCCATAAAAGTGTCATTGAGCATATTGCCCAAATGCAGGAGAGGATTGCAGCAATCATGCCAGTGGTAAAAGAACACTTACTGCAGGCCCAGGCAGCCCAACAGAGAATATACAACAGGGGGGCCCAACTCCGTGTTTTCTCACCTGGTGACAGGGTCCTGGTGTTAGTTCCCACTGTTGAGAGCAAGTTCCTGGCTAAGTGGCAGGGTCCCTTTGAAGTAATTGAGAGAGTTGGGGAGGTCAACTACAAGGTTTATCAACCAGGAAAAAGGAAGCCCGAACAGGTTTACCATATAAACCTGTTAAAACCCTGGAAGGATAGAATGGCGTTAACTGCGAGGCCTCTCCCAGTAACACCTACGGGTACTGAGTCCCCTCTCATCCCTGAGGTCACGATTCCAGACACCCTCTCATATTCCCAAAAAACAGGACACTAGAGAATTCCTGATAAGGAATAGAGAGAAGTTTTCAGAGTTACCTGGCACGACTTCAGCAGTTCAGCATGATATTGTTACTGAACCTGGGGTACGTGTCAAGCTCAAACCTTACCGAATTCCTGAAGCAAGGAGAAAGGACATCAGCAAGGAAGTTAAAAAAATGTTGGAGCTAGATGTCATTGAGGAATCCAATAGTGACTGGTCTAGCCCCATCGTGTTAGTCCCAAAACCGGATGGCACGTGGAGGTTCTGTAACGACTTCAGGAAGCTTAATGCGGTGACAAAGTTTGACACATACCCAATGCCCAGAGTAGACGAACTTATAGACCGACTTGGCAAGGCTCGCTATCTTACCACTTTGGACTTGACAAAAGGGTATTGGCAAATATGCCCCCGCGACATTTCAGAGGGCCATGGACAGGACCCTAAAACCCCACCGACGATATGCAGCAGCCTATCTAGATGACATAGTGGTACATAGTACTGATTGGGAGTCTCACTTGCCTCGTGTCCAGGCTGTTCTTGATTCCCTCTTCAAAGAAGGTTTTACGGCAAATCCAAAAAAATGTGCCATTGGTCTAGAGGAAGCCAAGTATTTGGGCTACACTATTGGCCGTGGTGTCATAAAACCACAAGTGAGTAAAATAGCCGCCATCCAGGAATGGCCACGCCCTGCAAACAAAAAGCAGGTCAGGGCCTTTCTTGGTATTGCGGGGTATTATAGAAGGTTTATCCCAAATTTTGCAACTATAGCTGCCCCTCTGACAGACCTTACGAAAGGGAAAGACTCTGTAATGGTGAAATGGTCCCCAGTAGCAGAGGAGTCTTTCCAGGTCCTGAAGAAGGCTCTGTGTGCACAGCCAGTACTGTACTCTCCCGATTTCTCCAGAGAGTTTGTGGTTCAGACGGATGCGTCTGATGTTGGTATCGGGGCGGTACTGTCACAGGTATACAATGGGGAAGAACATACTGTCGTGTACCTAAGCAGAAAACTCAATGACCATGAGAAAAAGTATGCAGTCATTGAAAAAGAATGTTTAGCCATAAAATGGGCCGTGGACGCACTCAGATACTATTTGTTAGGGCGCCAGTTTGACTTAATAACTGACCATGCTCCCCTGAAATGGATGGCCCAAAAGAAGGAGACTAATAGACAGGTGAACCGGTGGTCTTTGGCTCTACAGGATTACTCCTTCACCGTAAAACACAGGCCAGGTGTGGAGATGGGAAATGTAGATGCCCTGTCCCGTGTTCACTCCTGTTGGGCCACAGGTGTTCCAACCCTGGGGTTGAAACAAGGGGGGAGGATATGTAGCAGAGCGTCCCAGAGAGAGCCAGGAGAAGTCTTGTTCGGGGTTTATACATCTCCCAGGCTCCTCTCATACACATTCAGAGGTCTCTGATACAACATCCAGTTCGGATCTTAGTCCTCCTCTCCAGGCTAATTTAAGCTCACCTGAGCAAACAGCCTTTGCTCTCTGCCTGGGACACACAAACAGGGATGGTTTGTGAGGAGCCAAAAGGTTGGTAAAACCCTTTAAAAAACTCTTTACAGAAGCTGACAAGCGGTAGGCTTGCTCAGCCTGATAGTTAGAGACGGCGTATGTTATAGTTAGAGCCGAGACACGACTAGGACTTTTGTTTGTTTATTTCTATTTTGATGTGTTTTCTGGAAGACTGTGCAGCACCTGTGTATGGACTTGTATTTAAATCAAATAAACCCAGCACTGTTTTCACTACCTCAAGTGGATTTGGTATCTGTGCCTTACTAAACAGCTCATCCCAGGGAGCTTTGTACCTGCTACCTGTCCCCCAGGTTACAATATATATATATATATATGGAATAACACTCACTAAGGCTAGGTTCACACTGACAGCGGGAATGATTTTGTGCGAGTTTGGCAGCGATTTCAGAGACATCTGTGTGGGTTGCTGCACAGATGTCTATGGAAATCGCACCCAGAAGTCGCCAAAAGTTGTACAGAAACTACTTTTGGGAATCAGTGCAGCACCACAAATGCGGCATCGCACCGATTCGGGTAGTGCCATTGCCGCTGTTTGCCATGCGATTTGACATGTCAACTCGCATGCCAAATTGCTCCAATGTGAACCAGGGCTAAGTGCTATTCCCTGTATATAACACTGATATCTATACACTGAGTGGCATTCAATGTAACAGATATCAGTGTGCACTAGTGAATAGCACTTGCCACCTGGTAAATAGGCACAGCACAGGGCAAGAAGGAAGGAACACTCAGCATGGCTCGTTCTTCTTATAACAACACAGACACACACTAACTGCTGTGCTGTCATTATCATGCTGACCTGCTGCTGCACACAAGGCAGGTCAGTGTGGGTGCCGCTCTGTGTGAACTCTGCAGCCTCCAGCTTCTTTACCGACTGTCCCCCGCGGCAGTGACTTATGGCCCCGTCCCTCCCCCTGAATTCCCCAGGGGGAGAGGTGGCCGGAGCGCCTGTCACTGAAATCATCCCCACACGGCTGACGGCTCTCGGTCTCTGAGGATCCATCCCGGCCAGCTCGCTCCTCTGAGCCTCTCATATAGCCTCATCAACCGGAAATTAATGATTCGCTGCTTCCTCTGAGGTATAGTTTTATTTATTCCGCATGATAACCTGCGGGCATCTCCAGGGGCGGACTGAGCCGGCCCAGGCTCTCCTACCGCGGGCCCTCAGGAAGACGTCATCTGTGACGAAACGGCGTAGGGAGGAGCAGCGTGCTGATGTCACCACTAGACCACGTTAGACCCGGAAGCAACGGGTAGCAATAGAGAGCCGGCCGGCTTGACCATACAACACGCGCCCATATTTACTACTATTTTGTAAGTGCATGTCTTTTTATTTTTTATTAAATATTTGAAAGTGATACACTATGAAAGTTCCCTGTTTTTACTTTTGCATGGGGACTGAGTGAGGGCTCATTTACTGAGGGTATCCTGCACAATTATCAGTGAAACCTCCTACATCACCCACAGAGACCCGAGGCTGGGAAAAAAGCCACAAGCCCTAGTGATCTCCTTAAACAAGAGATCTCAGTATCTGGTAAGCGGCAGCTTTTTCAGTGGTGGAGGACCTTTTCTTTCTATACCATCGCACTATTTTCCTGGGTGATAGAGAGTGTTGTCACCATACAAGCTTAATACAGAGGACCAGTTATTGGAAGAATCCGTCCTGGTTTATGGAACTGTTATATGATTATTCTTTATGAGTCATCGCAAAATAATTTTCTCTTTGGACATTCTGTATTCAATTTATTCTTTTATAGGGTGCTTTTTTTGCTCACTTAAGTTTGAATATATTTGATTATTTTATGTTTACCTATGTTCACATCACTTGAGCTATTTAATTGAACCAATTGATTCAGTTCACGTTCAGCAGCGCAGCTATTTTTCGTTTTTGATCTGTTCATTGTGTGTGTGTCTCACATTTTTGGTTGCAGCAGCTACTTTTTTTTTTTTTCTTTTATGTTATATTATTACACTTATTCAAGTTTTCACTATCTTAAGTGGTATTTAGACAGCGCAGTAATCTACACCATTACAATAGTGCTCGAGTGCCCAAATGGTTAGTCCGCCCCTGGGTGTAAGAGAACTTGGGAGTACTCAGTAAGCCTTTATTTATAATATTGATTACCGTATATATCGGCGTATAACACGCACCCCAAGTTTAGGAGGGCATTTTAAGGAAAAAAAGTTTTAGGAGGAAAGTTTAGGGAAGAAAAACACTTACATTTAAGCGTCATTTGCAGCTTGCCCAGTGTGATTTTCAGCTTGCCCAGTGTCATTTGCAGCTTGCCAGCATCATTTTCAGCTTGCCCACATTTAAATTTGCCGCCTTGAAAGACCGCGCCGACGGAAAAGACTGAGCGCCGGCGGAAAAGCCCGAGCCGTCTGTTCGGCTCCGCTCGCAGTCCCGCCTCCCTGCTGTTTCGGAAGAGAGCGCAGGGAGGCGGGACTGCGAGCGGAGCCGACCAGACAGATCGGTCTGCGCTCGTTTTTTTTTTTTTCCGGCGGCGCTCGTTTTTTTCGGCGGCGGCCGCTGTTTTTTGGCGCTGTTTGATTTTTTTTGGGCACTTTTTGGGGGGTGGGGGGATTGGCGTATAACACGCACCCACGACTTTCCCCCGATTTTTAGGGGGAAAAGTGCGTGTTATACGCCGATAAATACGGTATATTAAAAAGTAAACCTCTCTTTAAAAAAAAAAAAAAAAACACCCTGCAGGACAAAGGCATAATGAGCTAGTATGCATAGGATACTAGCTCATTATGAATTACTTACCTGAGATGGAAGCCCCCGAAGCGACCCTCGTTCACCTCCTCCGTCGCTGACATGTTGACTCGGCGTGTTTTCCGGGTATCGCTGCTCCGGCGCTGTGACTGGCCGGAGCAGCGATGATGTCACTCCCGCGCATGCATGCTGGTGCCGCCACTAACGGCGGCACGCTCAGTGCGCCTGCGCCCGATGTCATCGATGCCCGTAGACATCGGTGCCGCTATTTCTGCAAATATCTGCAGATATTTCTTGCACTTACAGGTAAGCCTTAATATAGGCTTACCTGTAGGTTAAAGTGGTTGTAAAGGGTTTAAAACCACTTTAAGCCAATCTCACATTTTTATCTAAAAGAAAAACCCTTCAACAGAACATACTGTACAGTATATTCCCTTTAAATGCTCAGTGGGAGGTTGCTACATTTTAAACAAGAGCTGGGAGTGAGATGCAGTACTCAGGTGGAGCTCAGGTGTTCCAGTACACAGCATAGTCTAACAGAGAACAGCAGGTGACATTAACCATGAGGATGGTGACTTGGAGAAAATGCTCATTCATCTTCTGCAGTCTTGTCTGCCTTGCTGGGGTGAGTAAGATTACCCAATTGGGGACTTTTAAAATGGTTCTTAATAGCGAATGCATTAGAGGGATAAGGGGGGCAAAGAGACAATTTTTCTTTAAAACAAATTATCAGTGGTCATTAGTAGGGAAGGGCTTTAAACCAACCAGTAAAGCCCTATGTGTAAAGGGTCACATTGGTCACATTGCAATGCTCGTTTCAGGATTCCGAAAAGTTTTCCCCGATTGTCATTACATGATTTCTACCAATTTGCAAAATTTGAGAGCATGTCCGATAAGTCAAGCCAGCCAAAGTCATCTTTTGCAATCATTCTAGACATTTTGGGCATGAGTTGGGGGCATGAAATTGTCCAAAATGTCTTGGTATGCTGACGCCTTAAGAGTTCCCTTCACTGGAACTAAGGGGCCAAGCCCAACCCCTGAAAAACAACCCCACACCATAATCCCCCTCCACCAAATGACATGGAGTTGGGGGCATGAAATTGTCCAAAACGTCTTGGCACGCCTTAAGAGTTCCCTTCACTGGAACTAAGGGGCCAAGCCCAACCCCTGAAAAACAACCCCACACCATAATCCCCCTCCGCCCCAAATGATTTGGACCAGTGCACAAAGCAAGGTTTATAAAGACATAGATGAGCGAGTTTGGGGTGGAGGAACTTGACTGGCCTGCACAGAGTCCTGACCTCCACCCGATAGAACACCTTTGGGATGAATTAGAGCTAAGACCGTGAGCCAAGCCTTCTCATCTAACATCAGTGCCTGACCTCACAAATGCGCTTCTGGAAGAATGGTCAAACATTCCCATAGACACACTCCTAAACCTTGTGCACAGCCTTCCCAGAAGAGTTGAAGCTGTTATAGCTGTAAAGGGTGGGCCAACTCAATATTGAACCCTACGGACTAAGACTGGGATGCCATTAAAGTTCATGTGCGTGTAAAGGCAGGTGTCCCAATACTTTTGATAATCTAGTGTATTTTGCATGTTCTTGACCTAAAACAACAAAGAAGCAATTTCTGTCTGCAGGGCATATGGTGGTATGGTGTTAAAAAGAGGTATGATACAATTAATGTGTTTTTTTTTTCTATTATCAATAAAGAGTACTGTCAAAGTCAAAATGTTACTGTTCAGTTTTATATGTTAGAAGGCTGGCCATTGGCTAGCCTGAGTTTGTAGGAGGAGTCTGGGGATTAAAACCCCCCCCTCCTTCCCTACACTTGGATGTTTATCCATCTTCCTACCTCCCATTTTTCTGAAATGCCGAAGCCTCAGTGGGTTTTGTAGCAATTTGTGGATGTCAATGGTTGGCCTCCCTGCTGTTTCGGCTGCGCTCGTTTTTTTTTTCGGCGGCGCACATTTTTTTTTCGGTGGCGGTCGCTGTTTTTCGGCGCTGTTTGATTTTTTTTTGGCACTTTTTTGGGGGGGGGGGATCGGCATATAACACGCACCCATGACTTTCCCCCCGATTTTTAGGGGGAAAAAGTGCGTGTTATTATCAATAAATTATCAATTAATTATCTTCCTACCTCCCATTTTTCTGAAATGCCGAAGCCTCAGTGGGTTTTGTAGCAATTTGTGGAAGTCAATGGTTGGCCGGTCCATGGGCCCCCCCGAGGTTTTCAACATTTCCAAGTTTGCTCAGACTTCTGCTCTGTTTGAAATGTATCCAATAGTCACAGCGGCTGTCACTTGGGGTCCCACTTGGTCTGGACAAACAGTTATTTTCTTTACCGATAATCCAGAAGCAGATCGGGTGGGCAAGCCGGCTCCTCCTTTTTCCCACGTTGACAATGGATTAGCCGCACTCAGGGTGCAGGCTGCCAACCTGGTAAATTCCTCACTGTCAATAAATACTCTCAAGGCTTACAAGATGGCTTGGAAGTGTTTTTGTAGTTCCATGACCCGCTATCCCTGCAATTCGGTCGGGGATGTCAAATACATGTTGGCTTTTGCTGTCTATTGTCAACTCTCGACTCGACTACGCAAACTCCCTCTACATAGGACTACCTAAATTCCAGATTGCACGACTACAAGTCGTTCAAAACACGGCAGCAAGACTAGTCACAGGAAAAAAAACATGGGAATCCATCCCCCCCTGAGGACCCTCCATTGGCTAACCGTAAAGAATCGGATCACATTCAAGACCCTCTGCTTGACCCACAAATGCACACAAGGAGATGCTCCTCAATACTTATGCGAAAAAATACAACACTACACCCCCAATCGCAACCTCCGATCTAACGACCAAAACCTCCTCCTTGTCCCCAAATCCCGGTACAAGTCAAGGGGAGAACGAAGATTTGCAGTCCAAGGACCACGGCTATGGAACGCTCTACCTACGAACATCCGCTTGGAAAAAGACCATCGGGCCTTCAGGAAAAAACTCAAGACCTACCTCTTCTAAGAAGGAATCAACGCAGGTCGGATCAAGCGCCTCGAGGCGATTCAGTTCGCAGTTGCAGCGCTATACAAATCATTCATTCATTCATTCATTATTGTCATGGCGAGTTGTCCCTTCCATTCAATACCATCAAGTTGTACTTCTCAGGTATTCAGCACTTGATGTCACTTCAGGATCCTGATAGACCATCCTTTTTTGTGGCTCATCCCACCAAAGCCATTTTGAAAGGTATACAGAGAGATCAGGGTCAGTCACGTTTGACACGTCTGCCAATCACCGGCCGGATGTTCCGTGGGCTATCAGATTTGTTGTCTCTTTCTCTGTTTGGCTCAGGTCCCAGCCTTGTCCTCAAGGCTGCTGTCTTCCTGAGTTACTTCGGTTTCCTCAGACCCGGGGAGGTATCCCAAGCCAGTCACAATGCACCAGTGCTCCTTAAGGGTAGTCTCTCCAGATGTCCTGATCAATTTTCTCTTCACCTACCCAACAACAAAAAAGACTATAGACATGGCGCACGGCATCTTCAACTCAGAATTTAAACAAGCTGGAAGTGGCAATATTATGAGGTGATGTGGGGTGATGTGAGGAAGTATAGTTATTGCTGTCCAAGTAACAAATATGCTCAAAATAGAATGAGAAAGTAACTTTTCCTGAACAAGCCTGCTGCGCCTGCAAGTACACTTAGAACTGCGTCAGGTCAATTTATGCACTGTGCATGCGCAAGCGGTATTTGCGCACGTTCAAATGCTTTGGTTCACTGCGCCGCCAAAATCGTAGTAAATGTCAAGCAACGTAAATGCATTTTTACTTATCCCCACACCTCTCAATTCCCCCTCCCAACACCAATCTTCTTCCCCTCCCAGCACAAATTCTCTTTCCCTCCAAACCTCCCTCCCAGCACAACCCCCCATTCCAGTACAAATCTTCTCCCACTCAATATACCTTACCAGCACAACAAATGCCTGCCAGCAAGACAAATCTCCCCAACCCTTCTTCTAGCACAGATCTTTTCCCCATTTCTAGAATAAATCTTCTCCCCTAAATACCCCCTCCCAACACAAATCCTCATCCAAGCACAAATACACCACCCCAAATCCCCTTCCAGCACAAATCCTCTCCCCCCCCCCCCCCAATCCCTCACACCAGCACAAGTCTGTTTCCCAGTTCCGTCATAAATCCTCCCACCCAAATCCCCCTTCCCAGTACAAAACTGTATGTTCTAGGGGGTGTTTTGGGAGAAGAGAGGACGGTCAGATTTCATATCCATGCACCAATCACTTAGTTTCAGCTTGTCTCCTTCCTCCTCCTTCCATGTGTTCCAAATCCCCGACCCCCCGCAAGTGTCATCTACAGTACATTGTTTAACTGCTTCAGCCTCAGAAGATTGACCAGAACATTTTTTGCGATTCGGCACTGCGTCCCTTTAACTGACGATTGTGCAGACTTCTGACGTTACACCAAAACAAAATTTACGTCCTTTTTTCCCCACAAATGGAGCTTTCTTTTGGTGGTATTTGATCACCTCTGAGGTTTTTATTTTTTGCGCTATAAACAAAAAAAGAGCAACAATTTTGAAAAAAAGCTATATTTTTTTAACTTTTTGCTATAATAAATATCCCCAAAAAATATATAAAAAAACAATTTTTTTCCTCAGTTTTAGTATTCTACATATTTTTGGTAAAAAAAAAAAAAATCTCAATAAGCGAATATATTGATTATAGGGGATAGATTTATGTCATTTTTATTATTTTTTTTTTTTATTATTAATGGTGGCGATCTGCGATTTTTATCGTGACTGCGAGATTATGACGGACACATCGGACACCTTTGACACTATTTTAGGACCATTGTCATTTATACAGCGATCACTGCTATAAAAATGCACTGATTACTGTGTAAAATGACACTGGCAGGGAAGGGGTTAAACACTAGGGGGCGATCAAGGGGTTAAGTGTGTCCTAGGGAGTGATTCTAACTGTGGGGGGGATGGGCTACCACTGACATGACAGCGATCACTGCTCCCAATGACAGGGAGCAGGGATCTCGTTTATTCGAAATTCGTACGCATTCGTATTTATTCGTACATTCGTAACATTCGTAGATTCGTAATTGGAGCATAATTCATAATTTTATGTAATGTGTATGCTATTATTACATTTTAGGAAAATTACGAATCGAAAAAAAAAGTTACGAATGTACGAATTTTTTCGTTCAATCCATTCGAAGCACGTTAAGCAGCGCCATTGTAAGAGACACGGAAAATTACGATTCGAAAAAAAAAAAAAAAAAGTTACGAATGTACGAATTTTTTCGTTCAATCCATTCGAAGCACGTTAAGCAGCGCCATTGTAAGAGACACGGAAAATTACCAATTCAACAAAAAAAAAGTTACGAATGTACAAATTTTTTCGTTCATTTTCATTTTCGTTGTTCCTATTTCGTTTTTCGGATTTTCTTCTTTCGTACATTCGTTGTCTCTAATTATTTTTTTTCGGATTTTCGTTATTTTCGGATTCGATCGATTCGTTAAAATTTTTAGCGAATCGTTCGTTCATTCGTACGATAGCGAATGAACGAAAATAACGAAAAAAAAAACGAAAAACGAAAAAAAGCGAAACGAATTGCACATGTCTAGCGCCTACTAGCCCCACCAATTAAAGGGGATGTACAAGTACGGCCATTTGCCCACCGCTGCCATTGTGCCGACGTATATATCGGCGTGCAGCGGTTGGCAAGTGATTAGTAGTGTAATAATCACAGACCTCAGATCAGCGCAGAGCATGCTCAGTGATGTCTCTCCTTCCAGGTTCCTCCTGTATGTATACAGGAATAAATCACAGCTGAGGAGGAGGGGCGGGTCCGGGCCACTCTATAGTGTAAGACGCGGCCGGTGGGTGGGGACTGGTGAGAGATCGCGCTGTGTGGGACACCAAACACGCAGCACAAGCTGCGGGGTAGGTGACACTGGTGCCCACACTAGCTGTGCCTCTGCCTGTAAGTGACTGGATCCAAGTTCCGATACTTGACTCTGCTCGTGGATTCGCTGGGACTCTCAAGGAATGGAATTTTCTGTCCCCGCCACCCTAGCGCCCTCAGCTGGCCGCCTAAGCTGCCTTATGGTGGCGCCGGCCCTGGGATTATCTTCAAAGCAAGATGAAATTCTCTCACAGTTGTTATCAGAACAGGTGTTCCCATTGCAAGATTTTTCCATCACATGTTCCTGTGAAATCTCTACATTTTCCGATCTCTTTCAGTCCCAGCAACAATGTTTACCAAGACAAACAGGGGGTGGGATCTACCCAGCAAGGACACAGCAATAAAAACTTTACTTCCCTACTCCATCCAAAAGCTAAAAGTTAAGGCTTTAAAAAACTTTAATTCCTTAGTGACTATAATAAAGCCAGGGGGTGGAAAAGGCCCCCATTAGGGGGAATCTTGAGACAAATTAAAATGATATTAAAGATTTATTTAATAAAAATAAACATGTCATTCTTACCTGCTCTGTGTAATGGTTTTGCACAGAGCAGGTGCTTCTGGCCCCCTTCATCAGTGCCCCCAATAGCAAGCCCCGTGCTATGGAGGTTCATGCTCGCTCGTGCATCCATGAGACATATGGGATACTGTCACACTGCCTAGCACCCGGTGTTAGCGGTAAAGCGTCACTAGTTTTAGCAGCGCTTTCCCACTATTATAGCAGTGCTTTTCGGCCGCTAGCAGGGCGTTTTTAACCCCCCTAGCGGCCAAAGAAAGGGTTAAAAGAGCCCTGTTGTGGCATTGCCGAAGCGCTTTGCAGGCGCTTCGGCAGCGCTGCCTATTCACTTCAATGGGCAGGGCATTTTGGGAGCGGCGTATACAGCGCTCCCGCACCGCCCCAGAGATGCTGCTTCCAGGACTTTTTTTACCCCCCTCCAAGCGCCAGTGGCGGTTGGTGCTCAACATTTTTGGGGGGGCGCAAACTGAAAAATACTGAACCCCCCCATCAATTGTAGCCCCACTGTGCCCATCAAATGCAGCCATTGTGCCCATTAAACAGCCACTGTGCCCATCAAATGCAGCCACTGTGCCTATCAAATGCAGCCACTTGTGCCCATCATATGCAGCCACTTGTGCCCATCAAATGCAACCACTGTGCCCATCATATGCAGCCACTTGTGCCCAAATGCAGCCACTTGTGCCCATCATTGCAGCCACGTGTGCCCATCATATGAAGCCACTGTGCCCATCATATGCAGCCACTTGTGCCCAGTATATGCAGCCATTGTGCCCATCAAACGCAGCCACTTGTGCCCATCAATGCAGCCACTGAGCCCATCAAATGCAACCACTGTGCCCATCATATGCAGCCAATGTGCCCATCATATGCAGCCCCTGTGCCCATCAAACGCAGCCACTGTGCCCCATCATATGCAGCCACTTGTGCCCATCAAATACAGCCACTGTGCCCATCAAATGCAGCCACTGTGCCCATCATATACAGCCACTTGTGCCCATCATATGCAGCCATTGTGCCCATCATATGCCGCCACTGTGCCCATCATATGCAGCCACTGTGCCCATCAAATGCAGCCACTGTGCCCATCATATGCAGCCACTTGTGCCCATCATATGCAGCGACTTGTGCCCATCATATGCAGCCACTTGTGCCCATCAAATGCAACCACTGTGCTCATCATATGCAGCCACGTGTGCCCATCATATGCAGCCACGTATGCCCATCATATGAAGCCACTGTGCCCATCATATGCAGCCACTTGTGCCCAGTATATGCAGCCATTGTGCCCATCAAACACAGCCACTGTGCCCATCATATGCAACCACCCCCCCACTCTCTCTTCATTGGTTCAATTGCTGTGATTGACAACAGTGGGAGCCAAGCCTTTACAACCACTTTAAACATAGACAATCTGTGTAAATGTGGGGATAATACATATCCATCACTGTATTATTAAAGCAGAACTAAACTGTATCTGAGCACCACAACATGAAAACATTTTATTTCATTCATTTTTAATATCCAAAGCAAACTCCCCCATCCATCCACGTATACATGCTATTTTATTGAGAAATCAACCCCCTAGCATTTCCAGCGGCAGCCATCTTCAGTAAGGCCCCTTTCACACTGGGGCGGTTTTCAGGCGGTACAGCGCTAAAAATAGCGCCTGTATACCGCCTGAAAAAACCGGCCCCATTCACTCCAGTGTGAAAGCCGGCGGGCTTTCACACTGGAGCGGTGCGCTAGCAGGACCGCAACAAAAGTCCTGCTAGCAGCATCTTTGGAGCGGTGAAGTTCACCGCTCCTATACCGCTCCTTCCCATTGAAATCAATGGGAAACCGCGGGGATACCGCCCGCAAACCGCCGCTGCAGCGGCGCTTTGCGGAGGTTTTTAACCCTTTTGCGGCCGCTAGCGGGGTTAAAACCACCCGCTAGCGGCCGCATACCGCGGGTAAAACGATGGTAAAGCAGCGCTAAATATAGCGCTGCTTTACCGTCGCCGCCCCGCACCGCCCCAGTGTGAAGCCAGCCTAAGGGCAGATGATTCATATAGTGTTTACTTCCTGGGATCCATCTGCCCTAAGCTCAGGCACGCAGACAGGAGGGTGTGCTTAGCTGAGAAAACCCCTCCTCCCCTCCTTCAGATGAAAGAAAAAAAAATGCCCATGAAGACTCTTGGATGTATGACATCATTTCTCCACCCCAAACGCGCTCATCCATGTCTTTATGGACCTTGCTTTGTGCACTGGTCCAAATCATTTGGTGGTATGGGGATTATTGTGTGGGGTTGTTTTTCAGGGGTTTAGCTTGGGCTCTTCGTTCCAGTGAAGGGAAATCTTAAGGTGTCAGCATACCAAGACATTTTGGACCCTTCCTGTTCCAACATGACTTCGCACCAGTGCACAAAGCAAGTCCATAAAGACATGGATGAGCAAGTTTGGGGTGGAGGAACTTGACTGGCCTGCACAGAGTCCTGACCTTAACCTGATAGAACACCTTTGGGATGAATTAGAGCTGAGACTGTAAGTCAGGCCTTCTCGTCCAACATCAGTGCCTGACCTCACAAATGTGCTTCTGGAAGAATGGTCAAACCTTCTCATAGACACACTCCTAAACCTTGTGGACGGCCTTCCCAGAAGAGTTGAAGCTGTTATAGCTGCAAAGGGTGGGCCAACTCAATATTGAACCCTACGGACTAAAGCCCCATACACATGCTCGGATTTTCCGAGGACCAGGTCCGTCGGATCATGTCCGTCGTACTTTGTCCGATGTTGGTTTTGCGTACACACGGTCGGACAAAGTTGTCGGAAAATCTGATCATTCTGAACGTGGTGACGTTTGTTGCCTACGACAGGACTACGTAGAGGCTAGTAGCCAATAGCTTTGGTCTTGTAATGTGATCTGAGCATGCGTAGCACTTTGTCCGTCGGAATTCGCTACACACGATCGGATTTGGTGTGATCGGACTTTGTTGTCAAAAAATCTATCCAGCAGGAGATAGGACTTTGTCCGTCGGACAATCCGATGGAAACTGTCCGATGGTGCCTACACACGGTCGGAATTTCCGACAACATTGTCTGATAGGACAGAATCCATCGGAAAATCCGACCGTGTGTATGGGGCTTAAGACTGGGATGCTATAGAAGTTAATGCACGTGTAAAGGCAGGTGTCACAATACTTTTGACAATATAGTGTAGAGTTTTGTTTGAAAATTTTAATTTTAAGAACTTTCCATTTATTTTCTAATTGTTAGTGGGGTCAAATCGACATTCATTTTCAACCACAGTAATAGGAAAATTTGAAGGAGCAGATTAGAAAACTTTTCTCGATCAAACAAATTTTCGGACAGTGTATGTGGTTTTCGTTTTACATTCATTTAAAAATTGATTATTTAAAACCAAGTGAAATTTTCAAGCATTCATCCATTCATGAAATGTACAAAGAATTTCCGTGAGACTATTCTCATTCAAAACTCTATACTGTACATGTATGGCCAGCATTAGGAGTGTGGATTTATTCCCTCTGAGCTTCTGGTCATCCTGGCCAGCACTGAAATTAACCCTGTAAGCCCAACACAGACTTCCCAGGTTGTAAAAAGCAAGGTGTACATAGGTTGAAAAAAAGACACCTAGTTCAACCAATAAAAATAAAATAGAAAATAAATAAAAATCATGCAATCCCATATACACAAATTCAATTCTATACCCACAGTTGATCCAAAAGAAAGTGAAAAACCCCAGCAAAGCATGATCCAATTTGCTCCAGCAGGGGAAAAATTTCCTTCCTGATCCCCCAAGAGGCAATCGGATTTTCCCCGGATCAACTCTACCTATAAAACGGAAAATTGTATACTTACCTTTCCGTAATTTTCCTTTCCTGTCGCATCTTCATGGCAGCATACACTTTGGGTTGTGACTCCGCCTCCACAACCTGATAGGACCACATAACTATAAGATGACGATACGGCCCCCGCCCTCGTATTCTCTGTATATATGAACAGTGGCGGCTGGTGCTCAAAAATGTTTGGGGGGCGCAAACAAACAGCCTCACTGTGCCCCAAACGCTGCCACTGTGCCCATCAAACGCTGCCACTGTGCCCATTAAACGCTGCCACTGTGCCCAAACGCTGCCACTGTGCCCATTAAAAGCTGCCACTGTGCCCATCAAACGCTGCCACTGTGCCCATTAAACGCTGCCACTGTGCCCAAACGCTGCCACTGTGCCCATTAAAAGCTGCCACTGTGCCCATCAAACGCTGCCACTGTGCCCATTAAAAGCTGCCACTGTGCCCATCAAACGCTGCCACTGTGCCCATTAAACGCTGCCACTGTGCCCATTAAATGCTGCCACTGTGCCCATTAAATGCTGCCACTGTGCCCATCAAACGCTGCCACTGTGCCCATCAAACGCTGCCACTGTGCCCATTAAATGCTGCCACTGTGCCCATCCAACGCTGTCACTGTGCCCCAAGTGCTGCCATTGTGCCTCAAATGCTGCCATTGTGCCCATTTAATGCTGCCACTGTGCCCATCTAACACTGTCACTGTGCCCATTAAATGCTGCCAATGTGCCCTCTGCCCCCCATTTGTCAGGCGGCGAGCGGTGTCTCCTCATCGACCCGACATCTTCTCCCACGCTCCTCCTGTCTTCTGCAGTGATTGGACGCCTAGGCGTCCAATCACAGCGCCTGTGACTTCAGCTCTAATAGGGCGTTTCCAAAAACAGCCCCCCCCCTGCTGTAATTCAGATGCCCGGCGCCCGATAAGGGGCCGGACACCTGAATAGGGGGCGGCAGCGGTGACAATAGATAGATTCATGCAATGCATGAATCAATCTATTGATGATAGAGCGGTGCAGGAGAGAGGGGGTGGCGCTCCTGCGCCCTCTATGCACGCACCGCCACTGTATATGAATCACCTTTAAAAATGGGTGGGACGTTGTATGCTGGCATGAAGATGCAACAGGAAAGGAAAATTACGGAAAGGTAAGTATACAATTTTCCGTTTTCCTGTCGCATCATGGCAGCATACACTTTGGGGAGTAACTCGCAGACAGGGAGGGTAATGCATCAATAGCAAGTTTTATTCACAAGGAATGGCAGAGTTGGCCTGGATAACAGACTTTCCAAAATTTACGGTTGACAGGCGGGCAGAATCTACTTTATAATGAGATATAAAGGTGTTCCTGGAGGACCAGGTGGCCGCCCTGCAGATGGTTTCCGCTGAGACCCTACAATAGGCTGCCCATGAGGTCGCCACTGCCCTGGTGGAATGTGCCTTCAGCCCGTCCGGAATCTGCGTGGTGCCTAGCGAGTAGGCTTTCTTAATGGTCTTCATCAGCCATGAGGCGATGGTGCGGGCCGATGCTGGCTGACCCTTCTGAAACCATGAGGGATGATTAGGAGGTTCTCTGACTTTCTAATGGGTTCTGAGGCCGAAAGGTATTTGAGGATGTTGCCCCTGACATCCAGGGGGTGAGGGTCGCCCTGGTCTGTAGTGAGCGCTGGCAGATTGATTTCCTGGTTAAAGTGGAATGAGGATGAGACTTTGGGGATGAAGCGGTCTGAGGGTTTTAGGACTACCCTGTTCAGATAAACGACCAGATATGGATCCCTGGCCAGTAAGGCTTGCATTTCTGAGACCCTCTTTGCTGAGGTTATGGCAATCAGGAACGTCACCTTTAGCGTCAGGTCCCAGAGGGAGATGTTTTCTAGCGGAAAGAAGGGCTCCTTAGATAGGGCCTCCAGAACGACCGACAGGTCCCAAGCCGGGAATGAAGGTTTTCTGGGAGGTCTCAGCTTGAGACAGGCCCTCTGGAATTGAATGGTAGATGTTTTTCTAATTTACAGGTATGCCATGTATACATTTTATTCCCATGGCACCAATATTCTGTGGAGACCAGATAATAAACATATGCATTTTTTATGACTTCTGACGTCTGAAGAACACAAATCTCTTTAACCTACTAATCTTTGTCATTCATTATGGGTACTGCTGACATTTTTTTGCCTGGATTGACTTGCTCATTGTTGATGTAACATTCTGTAAGAACAAATAATTTACTGGTGGTGACAGCCATAGAATACAAAGTTAAGTACTGTATATGTGAACTCTCACCTTGTTTAAAGTGGTTGTAAACCCTTACAGACCACTTTGACCTACAGGTAAGCCTAGATTAAGGCTTACCTGTAGGTCCAAGACATCTCTCCTTAACCTACACGTTAAGGAGATATTTTACAAAAAAAGGGCACCGCTGTCTACGGCGCGCATGCAGGCGCACTGGGTGGACCGCAAGTGAAGGCAAATGTGCCGTCACTGACGGCTCCCGCGCGCATGCGCCAGAGTGACGTCATTGCGGCTCCGGCCAATCACAGCACCGAAGCCACGAGACCCGGAAGTCAATCCAGGATACATGGCAGCGGCGGAGATGAAAAACGAGGACTGCTTTGGGGGCTTCGATCTCAGGTAAGTTATTCATAATGAGCTAGTATGCTATGAAGAACCTGTTTAATTCATATTAGGTCTGTTACTGATTAAAATTTTCGTGTTCGATTAATCTTTTTTTTTTTTTTATCGATTAATCAACTAATTTTGATTCATTATAACGCACATACAGATCCAACTACTTTTAGCTGATCTCCTTGCATTGCAACTCTGCATTAGTCAGTGGTAAATGTGGTATACATTATATACAATCACCTGACACTAGTTAGTTTCCACAATCCATGACTTAACTTCACAGTTCATACAAATACGTTTTAAATTCAAACTGTAGCACTGACGCAAGTTATTTTTTTTTCCACAGTAGCGTGACAATCCCTCCACCTCCGGTCTAACTAATCACTCTCACCTTATGGCATGAACCCCTGTGCAAACAGGTGGTCATGCAAGCGGGTAGCAAAAGGGTGAACACGGACCATAAACTTCTCTCACGTCTCCTTAGATCTCAGCAAGGACGCCAGGTCATGGGTAGAAAGAAAAGATCTAAGTGCTCACCGCTTATGTATAAGATTAAATGTTTGTGTTCAAACACAAACTACTCACATAAAGATGATAAAAACACAGCATGTAAAGCCGACAATCGTGTTAGTTCTGTAGGGCAGCAGCGGGTGACGCCATGCATAGCTCCTCCCCCGTACGTGTTACGTTCAATCAGAACTTCAACGTCACCGGACTCCTCCCCCCTTCCCTTCGTTAGCAGACGGAGGCACTTGAGGAAGGGGGAGGAGTCTGGTGACGTTGATGTCCGTGACGTCACCGGATCTACGACGGAACTCCCTGAAGACCCGGAAACCGGCGGAAAGGTGAGTATCGATCAAAAAAATTTTGATCAAAAAAAATAAGGATTAATCGAGGAATTAATCTTTAATTTCCACAGCCCTAATTCATATGTGTTCAGGTTTAAAGGGATGAGGTGGCAACCCTACTGGGTGGGCTCAGAGCGCACTCTCTGCGTCCTGAGCCCACCCTATATTGAAGCCTATTAGAGCCTCTAATCTATTAGAGCCTCTGCATTGGAATCCATGCGCTGGTGTCCTGAAAGGGGTCGGACGCATTAACCACTTCAGCCCCGGACCAATTGGCAGCCAAAGGACCAGGCCCCTTTTTGCAATTCGGCACTGCGTCGCTTTAACGGACAATTGCGCGGTCGTGCGACGTGGCTCCAAAACAAAATTGGCGTCCTTTTTTTCCCACAAATAGAGCTTTCTTTTGGTGGTATTTGATCGCCCCTGCGGTTTTTATTTTTTGCGCTATAAACAAAAATAGATGCAATATTTTTTACTTTTTGAAATAAAATCCAAAAAATATAAATTCTTCTACATATTTTTGGTAAAAAAAAATAGCGATTATTGATTAGTTTGCGCAAAAGTTATATAAAAAAATAGTTTTATTTTTTCAATATTTTTTTTTTAGTAATGGCGATCAGCGATTTTCTTGTGACTGCGACATTTTGTTGGAAAAAAAATCGCAATTAAATAGCACTGATTCCTATGTAAATGACAGTTGTAGTTTGCGGGTTAACCACTAGGGGGCGGGGAGGAGTTATGCTGCAATGCCTTGTGGGAGATGTAGACTGTCTGGCCGGCCGCCGATTGGCTAGCTTGATGCTGCAATGCCTTGTGGGAGATGTAGTACTGTCTGGCCGGCCGCCGATTGGCTAGCTGGATGCTGCAATGCCTTGTGGGAGATGTAGTACTGTCTGGCCGGCCGCCGATTGGCTAGCTGGATGCTGCAATGCCTTGTGGGAGATGTAGTACTGTCTGGCCGGCCGTCGATTGGCTAGCTTGATGCTGCTGGCTGCTGCATTGTGGGAGTTGTAGTCCGGCCGCCGATTGGCTAGCTAGATGCTGATGGCTGCTCTCACTGCATTGTGGGAGCAGCCCCTCCCTCCTCCACATGAATGGCTGGCAGAGGCTGGACCTGCTCTCTGAGCAGGCGGCTGGAATACAGTGAGTCTCCTGGGAGTCTGGGACCATCCAAGTAAGTGAGCTCCTCCTCCCTCCCCCTCTCTGCAGCCAAAGAGTTTTTTTTTTTTTTAGCAGTCTGTGCAGTACCTTGCCCTCCTAGCTGGTATGATGTGGGCTCACACTGGCATGCTGCAGTTTGGCTGCAGTGCTGATGTACTGGCAGTCTTCCTGCATGTTGCCCCTGGCCCCATAGAGGTTGCACATTTACTGCATGTTCTGAAAGTGCACAAAACGTCCTGCATGCTGCATCTTTGGTGCACTTTCAGAAAATGCAGCAAAAATGTGTAACCTAAAAGAAGTCTGAGGGACTGTGAAACCCGCCAGTACACCCGCACTGCAGCCAAACTGCAGCACATCAGTGTGAGCCCAAAGGCTTGTATTCACTTGTAGCAGGCACTGCCACTCCTCTGAAAAGTGATCCATGCTCAGGTCACTTTTCAGAGGCATTTGACAGGCAGTGAGGAGTTGATATCACATTTAATCCCTGCCTGTTTTAACCCCCGAAATGCCAGTCCCTGCAGGTAATGGCACGGTGGTTCACTTTGAACTCCACCTTATTTCCATTACTCTATGTAGGTATTAGATGTGCTCTCACCTTTTTGTTCGCACATCTAATACCTAAGGGTACTTTCACACTGGGGCGGTAGTGGTAAAGTGCTGCTCGTTTTAGTGGCGGTCTCTCTCTGTGCAGGCACTGTGAATTAGTCTCTCTCTCTCTCTCTGCAGGCAGTGTGAAGCGGTCTCTCTCTCTCTCTCTGCAGGCAGTGTGAAGCGGTCTCTCTCTCTCTGTGCAGGCAGTGTGAAGCAGTCTCTCTCTCTCTCTGTGCAGGCAGTGTGAAGCAGTCTCTCTCTCTGCAGGCAGTGTGAAGCAGTCTCTCTCTCTGCTCTCTCTCTCTCTCTCTCTGTGCAGGCAGTGTGAAGCAGTCTCTCTCTATGCAGGCAGTGTGAAGCAGTCTCTCTCTCTCTCTGTGCAGGCAGTGTGAAGCGGTCTCTCTCTCTGCAGGCAGTGTGAAGCAGTCTCTCTCTCTCTCTCTGTGCAGGCAGTGTGAAGCGGTCTCTCTCTCTGCAGGCAGTGTGAAACGGTCTCTCTCTCTGCAGGCAGTGTGAAGCGGTCTCTCTCTCTCTGTGCAGGCAGTGTGAAGCGGTCTCTCTCTCTGCAGGCAGTGTGAAGCGGTCTCTCTCTCTGCAGGCAGTGTGAAGCGGTCTCTCTCTCTGTGCAGGCAGTGTGAAGCAGTCTCTCTCTCTGCAGGCAGTGTGAAGCGGTCTCTCTCTCTCTCTGCAGGCAGTGTGAAGCGGTCTCTCTCTCTCTCTGTGGAGGCAGTGTGAAGCGGTCTCTCTCTCTGTCTGCAGGCAGTGTGAAGCGGTCTCTCTCTCTCTCTGTGCAGGCAGTGTGAAGCGGTCTCTCTCTCTCTCTGTGCAGGCAGTGTGAAGCAGTCTCTCTCTCTCTCTCTGTGCAGGCAGTGTGAAGCAGTCTCTCTCTCTGCAGGCAGTGTGAAGCGGTCTCTCTCTCTGCAGGCAGTGAGAAGCGGTCTCTCTCTCTGCAGGCAGTGTGAAGCGGTCTCTCTCTCTCTGCAGGCAGTGTGAAGCGGTCTCTCTCTCTCTCTGCAGGCAGTGTGAAGCGGTCTCTCTCTCTCTGCAGGCAGTGTGAAGCGGTCTCTCTCTCTGCAGGCAGTGTGAAGCGGTCTCTCTCTCTCTGCAGGCAGTGTGAAGCGGTCTCTCTCTCTGCAGGCAGTGTGAAGCGGTCTCTCTCTCTGCAGGCAGTGTGAAGCGGTCTCTCTCTCTCTGTGCAGGCAGTGTGAAGCGGTCTCTCTCTCTCTTTGTGCAGGCAGTGTGAAGCGGTCTCTCTTTCTCTCTCTGCAGGCAGTGTGAAGCGGTCTCTCTCTCTCTCTGCAGGCAGTGTGAAGCGGTCTCTCTCTCTCTGCAGGCAGTGTGAAGCGGTCTCTCTCTCTGTGCAGGCAGTGTGAAGTGGTCTCTCTCTCTCTGTGCAGGCAGTGTGAAGCGGTCTCTCTCTCTCTCTCTCTCTCTGCAGGCAGTGTGAAGCGGTCTCTCTCTCTCTCTGCAGGCAGTGTGAAGCTGTCTCTCTCTCTGTGCAGGCAGTGTGAAGCGGTCTCTCTCTCTCTGCAGGCAGTGTGAAGCGGTCTCTCTCTCTGCAGGCAGTGTGAAGCGGTCTCTCTCTCTGCAGGCAGTGTGAAGCGGTCTCTCTCTCTGCAGGCAGTGTGAAGCGGTCTCTCTCTCTCTGCAGGCAGTGTGAAGCGGTCTCTCTCTCTGCTGGCAGTGTGAAGCGGTCTCTCTCTCTCTGCAGGCAGTGTGAAGCGCGCTCTCTCTCTGCAGGCAGTGTGTAGCGGTCTCTCTCTCTGCAGGCAGTGTGAAGCGGTCTCTCTCTCTCTGCAGGCAGTGTGAAGCGGTCTCTCTCTCTGCAGGCAGTGTGAAGCGGTCTCTCTCTCTGCAGGCAGTGTGAAGCGGTCTCTCTCTCTGCAGGCAGTGTGAAGCGGTCTCTCTCTCTCTGTGCAGGCAGTGTGAAGCGGTCTCTCTCTCTCTGCAGGCAGTGTGAAGCGGTCTCTCTCTCTGCAGGCAGTGTGAAGCGGTCTCTCTCTCTGTGCAGGCAGTGTGAAGCTCTCTCTCTCTGCAGGCAGTGTGAAGCGGTCTCTCTCTCTGTGCAGGCAGTGTGAAGCGGTCTCTCTCTCTCTCTGCAGGCAGTGTTAAGCGGTCTCTCTCTATGCAGGCAGTGTTAAGCAGTTTCTCTCTCTGCAGGCAGTGTGAAGCGGTCTCTCTCTCTCTGCAGGCAGTGTGAAGCGGTCTCTCTCTCTCTCGGTCTCTCTCTCTGCAGGCAGTGTGAAGCGGTCTCTCTCTCTCTCTCTGCAGGCAGTGTGAAGCGGTCTCTCTCTCTGCAGGCAGTGTGAAGCGGTCTCTCTCTCTGTGTGCAGGCAGTGTGAAGTGGTCTCTCTCTATCTTTGTGCAGGCAGTGTGAAGCGGTCTCTCTCTCTGCAGGCAGTGTGAAGCGGTCTCTCTCTCTGCAGGCAGTGTGAAGCGGTCTCTCTCTCTCTGTGCAGGCAGTGTGAAGCGGTCTCTCTCTCTGTGCAGGCAGTGTGAAGCGGTCTCTCTCTCTGCAGGCAGTTTGAAGTGGTCTCTCTCTCTGTGCAGGCAGTGTGAAGTGGTCTCTCTCTCTCTCTCTCTCTGCAGGCAGTGTGAAGCGGTCTCTCTCTCTCTGTGCAGGCAGTGTGAAGCGGTCTCTCTCTCTCTGTGCAGGCAGTGTGAAGCGGTCTCTCTCTCTCTCTGTGCAGGCAGTGTGAAGCGGTCTCTCTCTCTCTCTCTGCAGGCAGTGTGAAGCGGTCTCTCTCTCTGCAGGCAGTGTGAAGCGGTCTCTCTCTCTCTGCAGGCAGTGTGAAGCGGTCTCTCTCTCTCTGCAGGCAGTGTGAAGCGGTCTCTCTCTCTCTGCAGGCAGTGTGAAGCGGTCTCTCTCTCTGCAGGCAGTGTGAAGCGGTCTCTCTCTCTCTGCAGGCAGTGTGAAGCGCTCTCTCTCTCTCAGCAGGCAGTGTGAAGCGCTCTCTCTCTCTCTGTGCAGGCAGTGTGAAGCGGTCTCTCTCTCTGCAGGCAGTGTGAAGCGGTCTCTCTCTCTGCAGGCAGTGTGAAGCGGTCTCTCTCTGCAGGCAGTGTGAAGCGGTCTCTCTCTCTCTCTGTGCAGGCAGTGTGAAGCGGTCTCTCTCTCTGTGCAGGCAGTGTGAAGCGGTCTCTCTCTCTGCAGGCAGTGTGAAGCTCTCTCTCTCTCTGCAGGCAGTGTGAAGCGGTCTCTCTCTCTCAGCAGGCAGTGTGAAGCGGTCTCTCTCTCTCTCTGCAGGCAGTGTGAAGCGGTCTCTCTCTCTCCGTGCAGGCAGCGTTAAGCAGTCTCTCTCTCTGTGCAGGCAGTGTTAAGCGGTCTCTCTCTCTGCAGGCAGTGTTAAGCAGTTTCTCTCTCTGCAGGCAGTGTTAAGCAGTCTCTTTCTCTGCAGGCACTGTGAAGCGGTCTCTCTCTCTCTCTCTCTGCAGGCAGTGTGAAGCGGTCTCTCTCTCTGCAGGCAGTGTGAAGCGTCTCTCTCTCTCTCTCTCTCTGCAGGCAGTGTGAAGCGGTCTCTCTCTCTGCAGGCAGTGTGAAGCAGTCTCTCTCTCTGCAGGCAGTGTGAAGCGGTCTCTCTCTCTCTGCAGGCAGTGTGAAGCGGTCTCTCTCTCTGTGTGCAGGCAGTGTGAAGCGGTCTCTCTCTCTCTGTGCAGGCAGTGTGAAGCGGTCTCTCTCTCTGTGCAGGCAGTGTGAAGCGGGCTCTCTCTCTCTCTGCAGGCAGTGTGAAGCGGTCTCTCTCTCTGTGCAGGCAGTGTGAAGCGGTCTCTCTCTCTCTGCAGGCAGTGTGAAGCGGTCTCTCTCTCTCTCTCTGCAGGCAGTGTGAAGCGGTCTCTCTCTCTGTGCAGGCAGTGTGAAGCGGTCTCTCTCTCTGTGCAGGCAGTGTGAAGCGGTCTCTCTCTCTCTGTGCAGGCAGTGTGAAGCGGTCTCTCTCTCTCTCTGTGCAGGCAGTGTGAAGCGGTCTCTCTCTCTCTGTGCAGGCAGTGTGAAGCTGTCTCTCTCTCTCTGTGTGGGCAGTGTGAAGTGGTCTCTCTCTCTCTGCAGGCAGTGAGAAGCGGTCTCTCTCTCTGCAGGCAGTGTGAAGCGGTCTCTCTCTCTGCAGGCAGTGTGAAGCGGTCTCTCTCTCTCTGCAGGCTATGTGAAGCGGTCTCTCTCTCTGCAGGCAGTGTGAAGCGGTCTCTCTCTCTCTGCAGGCAGTGTGAAGCGGTCTCTCTCTCTGCAGGCAGTGTGAAGCGGTCTCTCTCTCTGCAGGCAGTGTGAAGCGGTCTCTCTCTCTCTGTGCAGGCAGTGTGAAGCGGTCTCTCTCTCTCTCTGCAGGCAGTGTGAAGCGGTCTCTCTCTCTTTGCAGGCAGTGTGAAGCGGTCTCTCTCTCTGCAGGCAGTGTGAAGCGGTCTCTCTCTCTGCAGGCAGTGTGAAGCGGTCTCTCTCTCTGCAGGCAGTGTGAAGCGGTCTCTCTCTCTGCAGGCAGTGTGAAGCGGTCTCTCTCTCTGTGCAGGCAGTGTGAAGCGGTCTCTCTCTCTGTGCAGGCAGTGTGAAGCTGTCTCTCTCTCTCTGCAGGCAGTGTGAAGCTGTCTCTCTCTCTCTCTGCAGGCAGTGTGAAGCGGTGTCTCTCTCTCTGCAGGCAGTGTGAAGCGGTCTCTCTCTCTCTGCAGGCAGTGTGAAGCGGTCTCTCTCTCTGCAGGCAGTGTGAAGCGGTCTCTCTCTCTCTCTGCAGGCAGTGTGAAGCGGTCTCTCTCTCTGCAGGCAGTGTGAAGCGGTCTCTCTCTCTGCAGGCAGTGTGAAGCGGTCTCTCTCTCTCTCTCTGCAGGCAGTGTGAAGCGGTCTCTCTCTCTCTGCAGGCAGTGTGAAGCGGTCTCTCTCTCTCTCTCTCTGCAGGCAGTGTGAAGCGGTCTCTCTCTCTCTCTGCAGGCAGTGTGAAGCGGTCTCTCTCTCTCTGCAGGCAGTTTGAAGCGGTCTCTCTCTCTCTCTGCAGGCAGTGTGAAGCGGTCTCTCTCTCTCTGTGCAGGCAGTGTGAAGCGGTCTGTCTCTCTCTATCTCTGCAGGCAGTGTGAAGCGGTCTCTCTCTCTCTCTGCAGGCAGTGTGAAGCGGTCTCTCTCTCTCTGCAGGCAGTGTGAAGCTGTCTCTCTCTCTCTCTGCAGGCAGTGTGAAGCGGTCTCTCTCTCTCTCTGCAGGCAGTGTGAAGCGGTCTCTCTCTCTGTGCAGGCAGTGTGAAGCTGTCTCTCTCTCTATCTCTGCAGGCAGTGTGAAGCGGTCTCTCTCTCTCTCTGCAGGCAGTGTGAAGCGGTCTCTCTCTATCTGTGTGCAGGCAGTGTGAAGCGGTCTCTCTCTCTGTGCAGGCAGTGTGAAGCGGTCTCTCTCTGTCTCTCTCTCTCTGCAGGCAGTGTGAAGCGGTCTCTCTCTCTGTGCAGGCAGTGTGAAGCGGTCTCTCTCTCTCTGCAGGCAGTGTGAAGCGGTCTCTCTCTCTCTCTCTGTGCAGGCAGTGTGACGCGGTCTCTCTCTCTCTGCAGGCTGTGTGAAGCGGTCTCTCTCTCTCTGTGCAGGCAGTGTGAAGCTGTCTCTCTCTCTCTCTGTGCAGGCAGTGTGAAGCGGTCTCTCTCTCTCTCTGCAGGCAGTGTGAAGCGGTCTCTCTCTCTGCAGGCAGTGTGAAGCGGTCTCTCTCTCTGCAGGCAGTGTGAAGCGGTCTCTCTCTCTGCAGGCAGTGTGAAGCGGTCTCTCTCTCTGCAGGCAGTGTGAAGCGGTCTCTCTCTCTGCAGGCAGTGTGAAGCGGTCTCTCTCTCTGCAGGCAGTGTGAAGCGGTCTCTCTCTCTGCAGGCAGTGTGAAGCGGTCTCTCTCTGCAGGCAGTGTGAAGCGGTCTCTCTCTCTGCAGGCAGTGTGAAGCGGTCTCTCTCTCTCTCTCTCTCTGCAGGCAGTGTGAAGCGGTCTCTCTCTCTCTCTCTGCAGGCAGTGTGAAGCGGTCTCTCTCTCTCTCTCTGCAGGCAGTGTGAAGCGGTCTCTCTCTCTCTGTGCAGGCAGTGTGAAGCGGTCTCTCTCTCTCTATCTCTGCAGGCAGTGTGAAGCGGTCTCTCTCTCTCTCTGCAGGCAGTGTGAAGCGGTCTCTCTCTCTCTGCAGGCAGTGTGAAGCGGTCTCTCTCTCTCTGCAGGCAGTGTGAAGCGGTCTCTCCTTCTCTGTGCAGGCAGTGTGAAGCGGTCTCTCTCTCTCTCTGTGCAGGCAGTGTGAAGCGGTCTCTCCTTCTCTGTGCAGGCAGTGTGAAGCGGTCTCTTTTTGTGCAGGCAGTGTGAAGCGGTCTCTTTTTGTGCAGGCAGTGTGAAGCGGTCTCTTTTTGTGCAGGCAGTGTAAAGCGGTCTCTCTCTCTCTGCAGGCAGTATAAAGCGGTCTCTCTCTCTGCAGGCAATGTCAAGCAGTCTTACTCTCTCTGGGGCAATGTGGAGCAGTCTCCCTCTCTCTCTGTACAGGGAATGTGGTGTAGATGGATGGTGAGCTGATTCGGTGGTTCAATGGGCCACTTGACTGGACTTGCCCCCCAGGCCTAAGGCTGCCAGCCCTCCCCTGGATGGGGGGGGGTTTGCCTGTGTGCTCTTAATGGACGTGCCGCCCCTGCCCTGGTATGTGTATGTATGAATGTGAGTTAGGGACCTTACATTGTAGGCTCCTTGAAGGGTAGGGACTAATGTGAATGTACAATATACCTGTGAATGTCAAGCGCTTTGTAAATTGACAGCACTATATCAAGTACCTGTAATAAATAAATTACTTGGCATGCACCAAACAGAAAAAAAAATTGATAAATGATACTAGGTCTGCTTTAAGATGTATATTTGTTGCATATGCATTATACACCGAAATCTCCTAAGTCTATGGAGACCAGAAATAAATGATATATGACTTTTTATCTCTAATTGGTGCCCAAACAACACACAAATCTATATAACCTACTAATCTGTTGCATGACATGTCAGTCATTAGGGATAATCCTGACATTGTTATGCCTAGATTGTCGTCCTCATTAATGATGTAACATTCTGTGAATATATATCACATTCTTAAAGCTGAACTCCAGGTAGGTATAAATAAATAAAAAACACACAAATCAATGCAGCTTTAAAATTAATAATACATCGTTAAATGTATTTTTAAATGCAAGCAGGATACTTGCATGTGACCTTATGAACATATATAACAGATGATATGAAGCCTCTGGGCAGTGATTCCAAATCGATAGAGCTGTGAAAGGTTAATATAAATGATCTAATAGCACACATACACTATATTACTAAAAGTATTGGGACACCTGCCTTTACACACACATGAACTTTAATAGCATCCCAGTCTTAGTCCGTAAGCTATAACTCTTCTGGGAAGGCTGTCCAAAAGGTTTAGGAATGTGTCTATGGGAAGGTTTGACCATTCTTATAGAAGCGCATTTGTGAGGTCAGGCAATGATGATAAGGCCTGGCTCGCAGTCTCTCTGTGCAAGCCAGTCAAGTCCTCCACCCCAAACTCGCTAATCCATGTCTTTAGGACATGACAGGGGTTGTGTTTGGCCCCTTAGTTCCATTGAAGGGAACTCTTAAGGTGTCATCATACCAAGACATTTTGGACAAATTCATGCTCCCAATTTTGTGAGAACGGTTTGGGAATGGCCCCTTTCTATTCCACCAGTGCACAAGCAAGGTCCATAAAGACATGGATGAGCTAGTTTAGGGTGGAGGAACTTGACCGGCTTGCACCTGACCTCAACCCAATAGAACAACTTTGGGATAAATTAGAGCGGAGACTGCGAGCCAGGTCTTATTATCCAACATCAGTGCCTGACCTCACAACATTCCCATAGACTAAACCTTGTGAACAGCCTTCCCAGAAGAATTGAAGCTGTTATAGCTGCAAAGGGTGGGCAACTCAATATTGGACTAAGGCCCCTTTCACACGGGATGGATCCGTATTGATCCGCCCGTGAATATCCGCTGCTCAGCGGGGATCGCTCAGCTGATCCCCACTGAGCCGGCGGATGACAGGGTGGTTCCTGCACACTATGCAGGGACCGCCCTGTCAGATCTCCGCTCTCCCCTATGGGGGATCGGATGAACACGGACCGTCTGTCCGCGTTCATCCAATCCGCTCTGCAGACGGATGGAAAAATAGGGTTTTCCTCCGTCTGCAGAATCGGACAATACCGGAGGCGGACGATAGCGGGTGTCAGCGGATGCTCATCCGCTGACACCCGCTATCCCATAGGGGTACATGTATGTCCGTTTTTCATCCAAATACGGATGGATGAAAAACGGACATACGGTCCGCATGAGTGAAAGGGGCCTTAGACTTGGATGCCATTAAAGTTCATGTGTGTGTAAAGGCAGGCGTACCAATACTTTTGGTAATATAGAGTATATGAATATATAAAATAATACACTTGAGGAGTACAGTATAAAGCAGTGTCCATAAACCGTATTAAATAACATGTATGAACTGTATGAAATACCATGCCAAAAAATCAGTCCCAAACATTAAAGTGCATGTGCAAAAAACAATAGTGAGATAGTTGATAGTAGAATGTGAGAAAATCAGGTGCAAATAAAACATTGTGGCCACACTTGCTTCCACCATCCAAAATCCACCAGCAGTGTACCCTAGCAGCTCACCTTAAGGCCCCTTTCACACTGGGGCGTTGAGCCGCGGTGACGGTAAAGCAGCGCTATATTTAGCGCTGCTTTACCGTCGTTTTCACCGCGGTTTTTCGGCCGCTCGCGGTGCGGTTTTACCCCCCGCGAGCGGCCGAAAAAGGGTTAAACACCCCCCGCAGAGCGCCGCCGTAGCCGCGGTATTACCGCGGTAACCGCGGTATTGCCGCGGTTTTACGGCGGTCTCCCATTGTAATCAATGGGAAGGAGCGGTATAGGAGCGGTGAACACACCGCTCCTATCCCGCTCCAAAGATGCTGCTAGCAGGACTTTTTTTACCGTCCTGCTAGCGCACCGCTCCAGTGTGAAAGCCCGCCGGCTTTCACACTGGAGTGAATGGGGCCGGATTTTTTCATGCGGTGAACAGGCGCTATTTTTAGCGCCGCACCGCATGAAAAACGCCCCAGTATGAAAGGGGCCTAAGCAAAGACCACAGCGGGTCTGACAGTGCTTTGGTATACGAATCCTTAATGGCAGAGCACAAAACCAGCACAAAACCAGGGATGAGATACATAGGTATGTGGGGCAGTAATTAGGGACGGTTAGCGTTAAAAACTCTCCCAGTGTGCTGTAATACTCCTCCTCCTCTCCTCCATTCAAGGACCATACAAGACAAAGGAAATCTAGTTCAGCAATTCTATAAAAAAAAAACAATGATTTATTGAAGTAGTAACTTACATCTGCAGTAAAAGCATCGATAAATTCAGAACTTTCCGGTCTCCACCGTCCCCGGAAGTGATATCGCCCCACTCCTCCCGAAGCATTGCGCCACAAATCACGTGACTTTCTCAAGGGCTCAAATCAGCCCATTAAAGTGGTTGTAAACCCTTACAAACCACTTGGACCTACAGGTAAGCCTAGATTAAGGCTTACCTGTAGGTCAAAGAAATATCCCCTAAACCTACACGGTTAAGGAGATATTTGCCAAAAGATAGGCACCGCTGTCTACGGCGAATGCGCACTGAGAAAGCCACTCTCAACGGCGTTACACCGCGAGTGGCAGCTCCCGTGCGCATGCGCGGGAGTGACGTCATCGAGCCACGAGACCCACCAAGAAGATGGAGGCTCTGTACACAAGGGGACAGCGGTGACTTCCCTGGCTCCTGTGTCAGGTAAGTGACACATAATGGACTACTATGCGATGCATAGTAGTCCATTATGCTTTACCTTTGCAGGGAAACAAAGAGGAAGTAAACCCAATAGAGTTTACTTCCTCTTTAAGAACCTAACCAAGGACTAAATAACCTGTAGAGGTTCGAGAGTATCAGGCAACAATGCCACCCACCTACGCAAGGTCAGTTTTTTGTCTAGGGGTTTCTTTGCCTTTTTTCCTTGTAGGGGAGATACTTTTTGTAATATATATATATATATATATATATATATATATATATATATATATTGTATATATGTATTGAATTAGGGATGAAGGTGATGTCGGGGTAACACCAGGCCTTGGATCATTTTTATATATATATATATATATATATATATATATATATATATATATATATACACACACATACACATACAGTATCTCACAAAAGTGAGTACACCCCTCACATTTTTGTAAATATTTTATTCTATCTTTTCATGTGACAACACTGAAGAAATGACACTTTGCTACAATGTAAAGTAGTGAATGTACAGCTTGTATAACAGTGTAAATTTGCTGTCCCCTCAAAATAACTCAACACACAGCCATTAATGTCTAAACCGCTGGCAACAAAAGTGAGTACGCCCCTAACTCAATATGTGCAAATTGGGCCCAATTAGCCATTTTCCTTCCTCGATGTCATGTGACTCGTTAGTGTTACAAGGTCTCAGGTGTGAATGGGGAGCAGGTGTGTTAAATTTGGTGTTATCGCTCTCACACTCTCATACTGGTCACTGGAAGTTCAACATGGCACCTAATGGCAAAGAACTCTCTGAGGATCTGAAAAAAAAGAATTTTTGCTCTACATAAAGATGGCCTAGGCTATAAGAAGATTGCCAAGACCCTGAAACTGAGCTGCAGCACAGTGGCGAAGACCATACAGCGGTTTAACAGGACAGGTTCCACTCAGAACAGGCCTCACCATGGTCGACCAAAGAAGTTGAGTGCCCATGCTCAGCGTCTTATCCAGAGGTTGTCTTTTGGAAATAAACGTATGAGTGCTGCAGAGGTCGAAGAGTTGGGGGGTCAGCCCGTCAGTGCTTAGACCATACGCACAGCAAACTGCATCAAATTGGTCTGCATGGCTGTCATCCCAGAAGGAAGCCTCTTCTAAAGTTGATGCACAACAAAGCTCGGAAACAGTTTGCCGAAGCCAAGCAGACTAAGGACATGGATTACTGGAACCATGTCCTGTCGTCTGATGAAACCAAGATAAGCTTATTTGGTTCAGATGCTGCCAAGTGTGTGTGGCGGCAACCAGGTGAGGAGTACAAAGACAAGTGTGTCTTGCCTACAGTCAAGCATGGTGGTGGGAGTGTCATGGTCTGGGGCTGCATGAGTGCTGCCGGAACTGGGGAGCTACAGATCATTGAGGGAACCATGAATGCCAACATGTACTGTGACATACTGAAGCAGAGCATGATCCTCTCCCTTCAGAGACTGGGCCACAAGGCAGTATTCCAACATAGTAAAAATATATAAATACTCAAGCGCTAGTAAGATCAAAAACCTAAAAACCTAGTCTAAAAGCTGCAAACAAGGTAGGTGATCTCTTACTGTGCAATGCATATAAAATAAAAATTTAGTGCGCTAGTAGAAAAATATTAAATCGCAGTGCAACTTTGAAGTGAAATTATTAGTAATGCTCCACTAATTAAATACTGTGCTGCAAACAATAACTAGACTCATGAAATAAAGTGCAAATGTCATGTGCTGAAGTGTTGCTGAACACCTGTGATCCAAGTGACATAGAAAATAGAATTCCGTGTATTTGCGATCAAAAAAGGGTTCCATATAATAAAGTGCTTCCTTGTACTCTCAATAAATGATAAATATAAGTTATAAATGCCTCTGTGTGAAGACCCTATGCCCCCTCTGGCCAGGCACTGCCAGAAAAGGACATGAATAATGAATGATATTGTGATAAATAGTGACTGCAAAAAAAACATATATGATGAACAATAAATAAAAAAAATCAATTGCAACTGTATAATAGCTGATAACAGTCCATTAATATATAGCAGCAAAAACGGGTCTCTCGTGCCACCGGTGGCGCTCCTCATAATACTGTATGCAGAAATTACTATGCAATCCATCCAGCTTCTTATAGAGACCATGCAATCCACCGGGTCTTCAATACACCCCCTCTTTATTCATTCGCTCTATTATATATATGCTGGCTCCCGATCTCGGGGTATCATATAGGGATAAAAAGAAAGACACAATAGTGTATACTTATTACAGTACCAAGGACTCTTAGCGTATAACACCAGTGTACTCACAAACCGCCCATAAAGAAATAGCGTGTGATTAGAGGAAACAGTCAGGATGAGCTCTCCTCACAGCCTCGCTGTGTGTGCAGACCATGTTAAATGGTAATTCAGCCCCATCGGTCCAAAGCGCAGAAAAGGTAATTCATTTTTTTAACAACAAAAGCTGCTGGGGGGTGCTAACCCTGTGCTTTTCCATCCAAAAATGTGGCTTTAGATACAATGTAATAAAATAGTGTTAGCGGCGGTAACCATTTGCTGACCGCGGCCACTGGCGTATTAATGTGCTGATTTGCAGACGGGCAGGGGCGGTAAAAACTCAGCTCAACCACCGACCTTTACTACCCCCTTAACCCATGTAATTGAGGCCTTACTGCACATGACCAGTGTAGCCTAAATGTCCCCATTTTATGCCTATACCATAATGGCCAAAATACCCCAACCTTATAACCCCCCTTTTGTAAAGGATGAGACCACACCTTGCTCTTGGAGTAAAATGGCCACGGCAGCCTTTATTAACCAATTAAATACACTCCAACCAAAATATAAATATATATAAATAATATATATAAATATAAATAACCATAAACATAAACATCACAAGATATAACTGTACAACCCAGTCTGGTGATCTCTGACGGTGAACAAACTTGTTGCCAAGCAACAAGGTCACTGCGGTACAAATTAACCTTTTACTAGGCCTCCAAATGAGAAATCTCGGAGACAACCATCCGTCAGTGAACAAACCAGTATTCCCTCCAACGTTCAGGAATACCCAGGAGGGGCAGTTACACAATGAGCCCCCCACCCATTTACGATCACCTCTGATACACCGTCACCGTCAAAGACCACCAAAACACCGCCCATTTTCGGATCCAAAACGCTGTCATGACTCCTTCCCACGATACCTGAAATACAAAACGAGAGCAGGAACACCCAAAACCAAAACATACAAATTTAGGGAGGGAGGGTGGGAAAAACTGCCTCCTCTGTTCGTTACACTCCTGAAAGTGATCACATGACTCCACCCATCCCTTTTATATCAGACCTCCCCTTCCTTCCAAAAATTACCACACAGCCAACCTCTTCCTGTTCATCTCTTTTCAGTTACCAATTAACCCTTTGTAGCCCTTAGTCACCACTATCATGCCCGGCCCTGCATTCCATTCCCTGCAGTCATACATTCCGTGCCTCACTTATGTAACAGTGCTGGGTCAATCACCAAGCACCAGCCCTGGCATATGAAAGGAAGTGGGGTGAGTCATACGTGCCTCCATGACTGAAAGTACTGGATACAGTATTTAATTTTTTCCCATTGTTGGGCAAAGAGGTCGGGAAGTGAAGAAAAAGTGAGTATATGTTGTAGTTGATTTGGCCTACATTGACAAACCACAGGTTTCCGTTAAATGCAAAAGTCCCACCTTATTGATATTGCCTCCAGGTTCAGCAATATTCATATCTCTGCTAAATTGGTACAACAGAAACAATTTTGAGTTTCTTTGTTAAATGTTGACTTTACTTTCACTTTCACATGATTGCCTTGTCTAAGTTTTTAAAGTCCATTTTTATTTTAGTTCTCCTATAGATTTCTACCTATGGATATTTTGGATGAACGAACACTTCTTACCCTCAAGATATTCAGACGTCCCGCTAAGATTAGCCAACCCACTTCTATTCCTCCCACTTCTATTCCTCCCACTTCAATTCCTCCCACTTCAATTCCTCCCACGGAACCAAAACTGATGGAGCTTTTAAAATATATTAGTTGGCCGGAACCTCCAGTGTCTTTGCAGGATTTTTCATTGTCTACCAGTGCCAAGAATTGTGACTACCAACTGTGGAATCCACGGGAAACTTACAAGGTTAGAGAGACTTTGGAGGTGGTCATCACAGCCCGTGATCACAATGGCAAACCAAAGGAGTATGGCGGAGACTTTTTCCAGGCCAAGCTGCACTCTAAAGCATTGAAGGCTGGAGTCACCGGACATGTAAAGGACTTTGGCAATGGAAGCTACCTGGCCATGTTCTTACTCCCTTGGCCAGGGGAAGCCCAGGTCCATATCCGACTCATCCACTCCAGTGAGGCTGTAGATGTTCTGAGGAAGAAAAGAGAAAGTGACCCTGGAAAGGTAATTTATTAAACCGGTGACCCTAAATATGTGCAACCCCTTAATGCCTAAGCCTTTTTCTGATTACAAGTTAAAATAAGTATTTTTTGCTAGAAAATTACTTAGAACCCCCAAATATTTTATATATATATATATATATATATATATATATACACACACACACACACACACACACACACACACACACACACACACACACACACACATATATATATATAAAATGTATTAAAAAAAATAGCCTAGAGAATCTAGAGACCCTAGAGAATAAAATGTTGATTGTTGGAATATTTTATGTCACACTGTATTTGCGCAGCAATCTTTCAAATGAAATATTTTTGGAAGAAATACACTTTTCATGAATTAACCACCTAAGGATCGGGCCTCTTTTTGAGATTTGTTGTTTACAAGTTAAAGGGGTTGTAAAGGTTCATTTTTTATTTTCTAAATAGGTTCCTTTAAGCTAGTGCATTGTTGGTTCACTTACCTTTTTCCTTCGATTTCCCTTCTAAATGTTTTTTTTTCTTTGTTTTCTTTGTCTGAATTTCTCACTTCCTGTTCCTCCTCAGTAAACTGTTCAGTAAGCTGTTCTGGCTGACTAAACACCGCTCGGATGATGGTGTGAAGTTTACTGAGGAGAAACAGGAAGTTAGAAATTCAGACAAAGAAAAAAAACATTTAGGAGGGAAAGGTAAGTGAACCAACAATGCAGTAGCTTAACCGGATCCCGACCGGCGCACGACGATATACGTCGGCAGAATGGCACGGACAGGCAGGAGGGCGTATATATAAGTCCCTCCTTTAAGCCGTCCGTGCCATCGGGAGCGCGCCGGGAGTGGCGCGCTCCCGCACCGGCCGGGACCCCCGTGAGGCCGCTCGCGGGTCCCGCGGACTCGATCGCCGCGGGGACACCCGCGATCGTCTCACGGGAAGGCAGAACGGGAAGATGCGGAAATAGACAGCATCTCCCCGTTCTGCCTAGCATCTAGTGACGCCGATCTCTGCTCCCTGTGATTGGAGCAGAGATCATCATTCACTAGCTGACTGCCACGCCCCCCCCACAGTAGGAAACACACCCCTAGGCATACTTAACCCCTACACTGCCCCCTTGTGGTTAACCCCTTCACCGCCAGTGTCATTTATACAGGAATCAATGCATTTAAATAGCATTGATTGCTGTATAAATGACAATGGTCCCAAAAATGTGTCAAAAATGTCCGATGTGTCCGCCATAATGTCGCAGTCACAAAAAAAAAAATCGCTGATCGCCGCTATTACTAATAAAAAAAAATGATTAATAAAAAATGCTATAAAACTATCCCCTATCTTGTAAACGCTATAACTTCTGCGCAAACCAATCAATAATCGCTTATTGCGATTTTTTTTACCAAAAATATGGAGAAGAATACGTATCGGCCTAAACTGAGGAAAAAGAATTTTTTTTTATATATTTTTGGGGGATATTTATTATAGCAAAAAATAAAAAATAAATGCATTTTTTTTTTCAAAATTGTCGCTCTTTTTTGTTTATAGCGCAAAAAATAAAAACCGCAGGGACGATCAAATACCACCAAAAGAAAGCTCTATTTGTGGGAAAAAAAGGACGTCAATTTTGTTTGGGAGCCACGTCGCACGATTGCGCAATTGTCAGTTAAAGCGTCGCAGTGCCGAATCGCAAAAAGGGGCCTGGTCCTTTGGCTGCAAATTGGTCCGGTCTGAAAGTGGTTAAAGAAACCCATTTAGAAAATAAAAAACGAACCTTTACAACCCCTTTAAAAACATTATTTTTTGCTAGAAAATTACTTAGAACCCCCAAACATTATAAAAAAAAATTCTAACACCCTAGAGAATAAAATGGCGGTCGTTGCAATACTTTGTCACACCGTATTTGCGCAGTGGCCTTTTTTTAGAAAAAATACACTTTTTTGAATAATAGAAATAAGACAAAATTAAAGTTAGCCCAATTTTCTTTTTATATTGTGAAAGATAATGTTACGCCGAGTAAATTGATACCTAACATGTCATGCTTCAAAATTGCGCCCGCTTGTGGATTGGCGACAAACTTTTACCCTTAAAAATCTCCATAGGCGATGTTTAAAAAATTCTACAGGTTGCATGTTTTGAGTTACAGAGGAGGTCTATGGTTAGAATTATTGCTCTTGCTCTACCGATCGTGGTGATACTTCACATGTGTGGTTAGAACACCGTTTTCATATGCGTTTTTTTGTTCAGACTGAGTCTATATTCATATGTTTGACCCACAAACAGCTTGAAAAATCATAGTCATATTGCTTCGAATTTAGTTACATTGATTGTCAATGGATAGGCCATGTACAGCTAGTATTTTTTCCCATACCTGTACTAAAACTATCTCAACACAATGTTATTTATTTATAAATTGTTTGCTAAGTTATCTGTTGATCTTTTTAATATAATATTTGAACAGGAAAAAGTATTCATACCCCTTGAAATTTTCCACATTTTGTCATGTTCCAATCAAAAACGTAAATGTATTTTACTGGGATTTTATGAGATAAACCAACACAAAGTGACACATAATTGTGAAGTGGAAGGAAAATGATAAATGGTTTTCAAAATGATTTACAAATAAATATGTGAAAAGTGTGGCGTGCATTTGTACGGCGCCTCCCTGAGTCAATACTTTGTATAACCACCTTTCACTGCAATTACAGCTGCAAGTCTTTTTGGGGATGTCTCTACCAGCTTTGCACATATAGAGAGTGACATTTTTGCCCATTCTTTGCAAAATAGTTCAAGCTCTGTCAAATTGGATGGAGAGCGTCTGTGAACAGAAATTTTCAAGTCTTGCCACAGATTCTCAATTGGATTTAGGTCTGGACTTTGACTGGGCCATTCTAACACATGAATATGCTTTGATCTAAAACATTGCATTGTAGCTCTGGCTGTATGTTTAGGGTCGTTGTCCTGCTGAAAGATGAACCTCTGCCCCAGTTTCAAGTATTTTGCAGACTCTAACAGGTTTTCATCTAAGATTGCCCTATATTTGGCTCCATCCATCTTCCCATCAACTCTAACCAGATTCCCTGTCCCTGCTGATGGTGTGTTCAGGGTAATGTGCAGTGTTAGTTTTCATGCCACACATAGCGTTTTGCTTTTAGGCCAAAAAGTAAAATTTTGGTCTCCTCTGACCAGAGCACCTTCTTCCACATGTTTGCTGTGTCCCCCACATGGCTTCTCACAAACTGCAAACGGGACTTCTTATGGCTTTTTTTAAACAATGGCTTTCTTCTTGCCACTCTTCCACAAAGGGCAGATTTGTGGAGTGCATGACTTATAGTTGTCCTGTGGACAGATTCTCCCACCTGAGCTGTGGATCTCTGCAGCTCCTCCAGAGTTACCATGGACCTCTTGGCTGCTTCTCTGATTAATGCTCTTCTTGCCCGGCCTGTCAGTTTAGGTCAGAGATCCTCAAACTACGGCCCTCCAGCTGTTGCAGAACTACACATCCCATGAGGCATTGTAAAACTCTGGCATTCACAGACATGACTAGGCATGATGCTAATTGTAGTTCCTGAACAACTGGAGGGCCATAGTTTGAAGACCCCTGGTTTAGGTGGACGGTCATGTCTTGGTAGGTTTGCAGTTGTGCCATACTCTTTCCATTGATTGCTCCAGTGACTCATCAACAGTCAAATTAACAGGAAAATTTCAAGGGGCATGAATATTTTTTCAAGGCACTGTATGTGTCTGTACTATATTTGGAATGTATTATATAATGTATCTTCTATGTAGAAAGTGGGGTTGATTTCCTAAAACTGGCGAGTGCAAAATCTGGTGTAGCTTTGTATAAAAAAATCTTCCAGGTTTTATTGTCAAAGCTTAATTGAACAAGTGGAAGTTAGAATGTAATTGGCTGCCATTCACAGCTGCACCGCATTTTGCTTTCTCTTGGTCTCTGTGTTGGGAGCACATCACAGAGGCGCTCCAGGGTCTGGAAGGATCTCAACAACATTGTCGGGATCCACTCGCATGCCTGATCAACAGCTGGCTCAGCCTCTCAGCACGCTTCTGAGTACAGGAACCAGCTGCTCCAGCCTCCTCTTGTGTGAGCACTGGAGGAGTAGAGCATATAGTGGTGACTGACAGTCACTACTCTCTGCTCTGAGCAGACCGACAACTGAGCAATCAGCAGTCGTGTGATATTAAATTACCACCCAATATCTATATAACGGATTAACTTAGTTTATGCATCAGAAATTAATAAAAAATTACCAACAATTTCAATGTTCAATCCATTAGGGTTGGTGTCACCTGGTGTGGCAAAACATGGTGTCACCCCCCTCATGTCTATCCTGCCCAGCGCACTGCAGGTAGCTCACGGTCACTGGGCGCATCCCCAAACGCCCCCTGTAAATGATAGTATAGGGTGGTATCAGGCAGGTTAGGGTGGTATAGGGTGGCATAGGGAAGGCTGGGGTGACATAGGGCAGGTTGTGGTGGTATAGGGCAGGTTGGGGTTTTATAGGGCAGGTTGGGGTGGCATGTGCCAGGTTGGGGTGGTATAGTGCAGGTTGGGGTGGCATGTGCCAGGTTAGGGTGGTAAAGTGCAGGTTGGGGTGGCATGTGCCAGGTTGGGGTGGCAAAGGGCAGGTTGAGGGGGCATAGGGCAGGTTGCAGTGGTATAGGACAAGTTAGGGTGGCATGTGCCAGGTTGTGGTGGTATAGGTCAGGTTGGGGTGGTATAGTACAGGTTAATAATAGAAGAAAGTATTCCTGCGCCAACTCAAATGAATAAGAACAGATACTGCTGCACACACTGAGGGTAATGTCTGAACCCAAAAGGAATTATAAAGTAAAGGATAGTGGTGCGCTGTATAAACAGTAAAGTGCAACAGTGCTATAAATAAGGCACCAAAAATAAACGTAAGAGGCAAGTACTAGAAATGACCAAACATAAAAGCATAAAATAAGGTGCAAGTGTCACAGAGTATCTAATATAAAACGATGAATGTTTAATAAAGTGCAAGTGTCACAAAATATCCAATATATGAAACGATATGATAATAAATATAGATAAACAACGATAATAATAAATGCAAAATCGTTGATAATAATAGGGTGACAGATAATGAAGTCCAGTAGTATTCAAAGTGATAAAAATGATAACAAGTCCTTATTATGGGTGAATAAAATATACCAAAATGTCCGTGACAAATTTCTTCTTTATAGATAAAGTGCGGCAAATTATGGTCGCTTGTAAACACAAAATTAAAGTGCTAGTGCCTCTTTATCCTCCGTGCTGATTAATGTATGGGTGTCCCCTTACCTTACTGCTGTAAGGTAACAGCATGTAAATATGTGCCTTTGGTAATGGAAACCATTAGAAATCCCCTGGCGTCCTATTGTGGCTTCTCCGGCTCTGCTGGTAAGTATGTCCTGCTTACAGTCAGCGTTAGCGCCCCCCTTTAAAACCCTGGAGGTATCTGGAGCGGGTAAGCCTCACTAATGGACCATGGGTAGAGAGTAGGAACAGGAGGGATGCCCAATAGTGTAGTATATTTTTATTACATAGCAACAAAAAAAGGACAGGTACTCACATTAACATGGATGATAATATGGCAATGTAAAAAACGAGCAGCGAGCTCGATCACGTCACTTCCGGTGTCTCAGTCCCAACGCGTGTTCGTCGTGGTCACGTGACTTCATCAGGGTTAGGGTGGTATAGGGCAGGTTGCGGTGGTATAGAGACAGGTTGGGGTGGTATAGTGCCAGGTTGGGGTGGCATTGGGCAGGTTGGGGTGGTATAGTGCCAGGTTGGTGTGGCATAGGGCAGGTTGGGGTGGTATCATGTCAGGTTGGGATGATATAGGGCAGGCTGGGGTGGTATAGGGCAGGTTAGGACTCTATGTAGAGACAGACAGTGTGCAGTAACTTACAGCATGCCCGGAGATGAAGACATCCGGGGCTGCTGTGTTCTCACATTTTTCTCCTTCAACTGCGGGATCAGCCAGAGTGAAGGAGTCTGTGGGAGGAGTGGAGGAGGCAGCCACACCCCCAGCTCCGCCCACCAACTCCGGCTGCCTCCGGAGATATTGGAGATCCCCGAGGGACAGCTTAAGATGGGGGAGTGTTATAGGCAGCCTCCCCCGCACGGCTTGGTGCCCTGCTCGCACCGCTCCACTGCAGCTCTGAATGTAAGTAGAAGCAATATAGTACAGTGTGTAGCGGTGGGCGGCGGCCTCGGTGTCACCCCTCTGGCGGGTGACACCCGGTGCGCCCCCCCCTCCCGCACCCCCATAGCAACGCCACTGCATTAGGGTATCAACATCCATTATCAACTTGATCTTCTACTTAGATAATTCTCCTTTACTACATCTCCAGTGGCCCATGACCTTATCAACCACCCAGAACTGTAGAAGGGAATAATTCTTATTATGACATTTTTTTTCAATGTAAGAAAATTCTATAATGTTTAAAACCATCATGAAAGCGGTATTAAACCCAAAACCAAAAATGTAATATATTGCAGCTTACCAATCAATAGATATGGTGGCTGCATTCATTTTCTTTTTTACCGCTTCCCGACCGGTACGTCGGCAGAATGGCACGGACAGGAATAAGGGCGTACATATAAGTCCCTTTTTAAATGCCTCCGTGCCATCGGGAGCGCGCCGGTCGGGACCCCCGTGAGGCCGGTCGCGGGTCCCGCGGACTCGATCGCCACGGGGATACCCGCGATCGTCTCACGGGGAGGCTGAACGAGGAGATGCGGAAATAAACAGCATCTCCCCGTTCTGCCTAGCAACTAGTGACGCCGATCTCTGCTCCCTGTGATTGGAGCAGAGATCAGCATTCACTAGCTGACAGCCACGCCCCCCCACAGTAAGAAACACACCCCTAGGCATACTTAACCCCTACACTGCCACACCCTGGTTAACCCCTTCACTGCCAGTGTCATTTATACAGGAATCAATGCATTTAAATAGCATTGATTGCTGTATAAATGACAATGGTCCCAAAAATGTGTCAAAAATGTCCGATGTGTCCGCCATAATGTCGCAATCACAATAAAAAACGCTGATCGCCGCCATTACTAATAAAAAATAATTATTAATAAAAATGCTATAAAACTATCCCCTACCTTGTAAACGCTATAACTTCTGCGCAAACCAATCAATAATCGCTTATTGAGATTTTTTTTTACCAAAAATATGTAGAAGAATACGTATCGGCCTAAACTGAGGAAAAAAAAAGTTTTTTTATATATTTATTATAGCAAAATATAAAAAAGAATGCGTTTTTTTTCAAAATTGTCGCACTTTTTTGTTTATAGCGCAAAAAATGAAAACTGCAGGGGCGATCAAATACCACCAAAAGAAAGCTCTATTTGTGGGGAAAAAAAGACGTAAATTTTGTTTGGGAGCCAGGTCGCACGACCGCGCAATTGTCAGTTAAAGCTACGCAGTGCCAAATCGCAAAAAGGGGCCTGGTCCTTTGGCTGCAAATTGGTCCGGTCTGAAAGTGGTTAAGCTTTTTTCCCTTTGTTTTCACCTAATGATCTGGCCAGTAACACACCTCCTGTATTAGAGTGACCCCACTCTAGATGAAGGAGCACAGGGGTCACATTTGGACAGCAGTGTTGTCAGTCTCGGGGAAGGGGAGTGTTAGATGCAGTGGCGGTGCGTGCATAGAGGGCGCAGGAGCGCCGCCCCCCCCCCTCTCCTGCACCGCTCTATCACCAATAGATAGATTCATGCATTGCATGAATCTATCTATTGTCACCGCTGCCGCCCCCTATTCAGGTGTCCGGCCCCTGATCGGGCGCCGGGCATCTGAATTACAGTGGGGGGGGTGTTGCTGGAAGCGCCCCTATTAGAGCTGTAAGCTCTAATAGGGGACCCTATTAGAGCAGTGTGCTCTAATAGGCTTCCCTAAGTGTAAACAGCGGGCGCACGGCTGTGCGTTCGCTGATTACACAGTATTGTGTTAGGGAAGCGAATACATCGCTTCCCTAACACAGACCCGCCTCTCAGCCAATCAGGTTGCCAGGTCTGTTACCTGTCACCTGATTGGCTGAAGTCACAGGCGCTGTGATTGGACGCTAGGCGTCCAATCACCTAGCGTCCAATCACAGCAGAAGACAGGAGGAGCGCGGGAGAAGACATCCGACGGAGACACCGCTCGTCGCCTGACGCCGTCACCAGCTGCACACCGGGACAAGGTAAGTGCAGAGGGCAGGCAGGGGGCACAGTGGCAGCACTTTAGGGGCACAGTGGCAGCACTTTAGGGGCACAGTGGCAGCACTTTTGGGGCACAATGGCAGCACTTAAGGGCACAATGGCAGCACTTGGGGCACAATGGCAGCACTTAAGGGGCACAGTGGCAGCACTTTTGGGGCACAATGGCAGCACTTAAGGGGCACAATGGCAGAACTTGGGGCACAGTGGCAGCACTTAAGGGGCACAATGGCAGAACTTGGGGCACAGTGGCAGCACTTAAGGGGCACAATGGCAGAACTTGGGGCACAGTGGCAGCACTTAAGGGGCACAATGGCAGAACTTGGGGCACAATGGCAGCACTTAAGGGGCACAATGGCAGAACTTGGGGCACAATGGCAGCACTTAAGGGGCACAATGGCAGAACTTGGGGCACAATGGCAGAACTTGGGGCACAGTGGCAGCACTTGGGGCACAGTGGCAGCACTTAAGGGGCACAGTGGCAGCGTTTGATGGGCACAGTGGCAGCGTTTGATGGGCACAGTGGCAGCGTTTGATGGGCACAGTGGCAGCGTTTGATGGGCACAGTGGCAGCACGTGGGGCACAGTGGCAGTGTTTAATGGGCACAGTGGCAGCGTTTGATGGCACAGTGAGGCTGTTTGTTTGCGCCCCCCCAAAAATTTTGAGCACCAGCCGCCACTGGTTAGATGTACTAGTAAATTTAGATACACTAATAAATTGAAGCTGAACTCCAACTCACACTTTATAATCAGTTACAGTTTTTTTTCCCTTTCGGGATAAAGGTTTTACATAAATAAAAGCTGATAATCATAAGCACTCCTGTCAGTGGTAAATGGTTTGTCAGATCTCTGTAAACTGATCTATATTCAAGATAGCTTTTATGTTGAAAAACAACAGACTTACTAAAAACAAAAACAGAAAGTTTAAAAAGGAAACTAATGCAGCCATCACATCTAAGAATTGGTAATCTGTCTCCCTTAGGCCCCTTTCACACTGGGGCGTTTTTCAGGCGTTACAGCGCTAAAAATAGCGCCTGTACAGCGCCTGAAAAAAATCCGGCCCTATTCACTCCAGTGTGAAATCCGGCAGGCTTTCACACTGGAGCGGTGCTCTAGCAGGACGGTCACAAAAGTCCTGCTAGCAGCATCTTTGGAGCGGTATAGGAGCGGTGTATTCACCGCTCCTACCCATTGGTAATACCGCGGCAATACCGCCGCAAAGCGCCGCTACGGCTGCGCTTTGCGGGGGATTTTAACCCTTTTTCGGCCGCTAGCGGGGGTTAAAACCGCACAGCTAACGGCTGAATACCGCGGTTAAAACGACGGTAAAGCAGCGCTAAATATAGCGCTGCTTTACCGTCGCCGCCGCTCCCGCCCCAGTGTGAAAGGGGCCTTACTCTATCCAAAATGAAAAAAAAAATTCAAACTTCAAATGTTTTTTTTTTTTCTCCTCCTTAGTTTAGGCTGCATTTACACTTGAGCGGAGTGATTTTAAAGCATTTTTATTTTTAGCATTGCACAGTCTTTCCCTAAAATTGGCCAGCGTTTATTAAAATGATTTTCCTTATTGGAAATGAAAATCATACATAGATGTAGTTTCTGTCTATTTTCTCTTCTTCAAGCTTCCCATCAATATCCTTTTTACAACGATTATTATTCCCGTGAATCCTTTCTTTCTATCTTCCAAGTATTCTTTCAATCTCTTTATCTAATGCTTCCACCTTATACTATATCCGTTTTCTACAAATCTATTTTAAATACATTTTGCTTGTACTTGAAAAACAAAATTCTTTAGCTCAATTTCTTCTCACTCTTATTAACTGTCTAGGAATATTTTTTAGCCAATGCGGGATGGTGGCAGCTTGCCATTGGCTAATGTCTATTTTTATCCGTTTCTTTGAAAGGGACTTTAGCACATACTGTATATACTCGAGTATAAGCCGACCCAAATATAAGCCGAGGCACCTAATTTTACCACAAAAAACTGGGAAAATGTATTGACTCGAGTATAATCCTAGGGTGAGAAATGCGCAGCTACTGTAAGTGGAAAAGACAGTCAACAATGCCCATTTGCAGCCTCACTGTGCCCATTTGCATGCCTCACTGTGCCCATTTGCAGCCATAGGTCCCCCGAACTTCAAACTCTGTAGTTAAGGGTTCCTAGATGCCCCCTAGCTGCAGTCACATTTGGGTTTTCTGGACCCATAGTGTCCCGAAATGACAATGCTGCAGATGGATACAGTTGACCGACTTTGGGGCCCCGTATCTCACCCACTGGGGTGTGCAACACCAGTGGAACTAGTACTACAACATATCCAAAGCTTGGGTTCCTAGCACTAAGTGGCCCCGAAATACGGGGGCCCCAAAGTCGGTTCGGAAAATGTCAATCACTTTTCTGCAGCAGAGCATGACATTTTCCGAATGGATATGTTGTAGTGCTAGTTCCACTTGGTTTGCACACCAAATTTTGGGTTCCTAGCACCAAGTGGCCCCAAAGTCGGTTTCGGAAAATATCATTTTCTGCAGGAGAAAAATGCTTGACTCAAGTATAAGCCGAGGGGGGCATTTTCAGCATGTGCTGAAAAACTTGACATATACTACAGTAATCTCATAGATCTCCAATAGTATTAATAGCCATAAAATTAGGACCACGCTCCATAACATTAAGACTTAGATTCCCATCTAATTTTCGAGTAGGTCCCTCTTTTGACACCAAAACAGCCCTGACCCTTTGAGGCATGGACTCCACTAGACAAAGCATCACACTGCCTCCACCAGCTTGCCTTCTTCCCGTAGTGCATCCTGGTGCCATCTTTTCCCCAGGTTAGAGACGCACACCCACCCGGCCATCCACCTGATGTAAAAGAAAACATGATTCATCAGACCAGGCCACCTTCTTTCAGTTCTGTGGTCCAGTTCTGGTGCTCACCTGCCATTGTAGGTGCTTTTGGCTAAGGACACAGATCACCCGGGGCACCCCGACTAGTCTACAGCTACGCAGCCCCATACACAACAAACTGTGATGCACTGTGTGTTCTGACACCTTTCTATTGGAATCAGCATGAGCTTTTTCAGCAAATTGAGGTACAGTAGCTCTTCTATTGGATCAGACTACACAGGCCAGCCTTCCCTCCCCACATGTATCAATGAGCCTTCACCTCCCATTACCCTCTCACCAGTTCACTGGTTTTCCTTCCATGGACCACTTTTGGTACGGCCTAGACATGTGCAATTCGTTTCGTTTTTTTTCGTTTTTTTCCGTTATTTTCGTTCATTCGTTATCGTACGAATGAACGAACGATTCGGTAAAATTTTTTACGAATAACGAATCGTTTGAATCGAACGAATCCAAAAACAACGAAAATCCGAAAAAAAAAAACAAATTAGAAACAACGAATCTACGAAAGAAGAAAATCCGAAAAACGAAAACAGGAACAACGAAAATCAAAATGAACGAAAAAATTCGTACATTCGTAACTTTTTTTTTTTTGTTGAATTGGTAATTTTCCGTGTAGCTTACAATGGCGCTGCTTAACGTGCCTCGAATGGATTGAACGAAAAAATTTGTACATTCGTAACTTTTTTTTTTCGATTCGTAATTTTCCGTGTCTCTTACAATGGCGCTGCTTAACGTGCTTCGAATGGATTGAACGAAAAAATTCGTACATTCGTAACTTTTTTTTTCGATTCGGAATTTTCCGTGTCTCTTAAAATGTAATAATAGCATACACATTACATAAAATTATGAATTATGCTCCGATTACGAATGTTACGAATGTACGAATAAATACGAATGCGTCCGAATTTCGAATAAACAAAAATTAAACTAACGGAAAAACAAATCAACGAAAAAATAACTCTAACGAAAATACGAATCGTTACGAATACGAACACCGACGATTTACGAATATGAACACCGACAACTTACGAATTTACGAATACGAACACCGACGACTTACGAATTTACGAATACGAATACCGACGACGTACGAATTTACGAATCGTTACGAATCAACGGAAACTAAACTAAAAAACTAAACGAAAATAAACAAATTTTTTTGTTGTGCACATGTCTAGTACGGCCTGACCACTGCAGACCAGGAACATCCCACAAGAGCTGCAGTTTTGGAGTTGCTCAGACCCAGTTGTCTAATCATTGCAATCTGCCCCTCGTCAAAGTCACTCAAATCCTTAAGCCTTGCCCAATTTTTTCTGCTTTCAATACATCACCTTTAGGAACAACATCTTCACTTGCTGCCTAATATATCCCACCGACTTCCAGATGCCATTGTCACAAGATAATAAATGTTATTCACTTGACCTGTCAGAGATCATAATGCTATGACTGATCAGTTTATGTAGGACAACGTAGGGCCCGTCCTCATTCCGGATGACTGGGAGGCCTGGATGGATGCTGTCGAAGGTAGTGACAAGATAACTTTTCTATTTTTTTTATATATTTTTTTGTAATGTCTGTCATTTTTTTTGTCTACACTTCTTCTTCATAGGTATATTTCAGTGGCTATTTTCACTTTAATGGGAGCAGCGAAGTGGTGCAATGTAACTTGGAGGTGGCAGGCCCAAAAATTTGCGAGTACAAAGACCCTTACACCGGTGAGATATGGCAGTGTGTTAAGCCGCAGAAACTCCCCTGTGATTCCTTGATTTATCACTCCATGGGTGGATACCGCAAAGTGACCAACAGCCTGGAGGACTCTTTGTTAAGTGGGTGAGTAAACCAGTCTATAAACATTAGAGGGTGCTTCATGTAAGAAAATGATGATGTAGTCTTTGTCTTGGCTGGCTGTAAAAGGGTCAGCTAAATGCACTGATCAGTCTATGGTGGTCTTCATAATCTTTATAGCCTACTATGTCTTGATACTTGCCCCTTCCCCCTTCTAGACATTATTTACACTACAGTGTAGACTACTGTTGGGCGAACGGTTCGGGCTGAGCAAAAGTTTGGCCCAAACTTCGACCTGTTCGTTTTTTGAAAAAAAAACAAAGTCTCCCTTATGTAGATCCATCGTCAATCATGATGTCCACTGCTGGACCCGGAAAAAAAAGCTCCGCCTGCAACAAAGGCTGACCACCGAATGTTTCCTTGCTGGGTGAAAGTTCATAAATAGGTAAGGGGTGGGGCCACTGGTGATGTCCCCTGGTGGCCCTGCCCCTACCTATTTAAGAACTGTGACCCGGCGGAGGAGGCATTCCGTGGTTAGCTTTTGTCGTGGGCAGAGCTTTTTTTCCGGGTCCAGCTGTGTACCCCATACTCATTCACATAGGAGGGGTTTGAGATCTGGGGGCCTCCCGTGTTAAAGGGGGATTCCAGATTCCTATAAGCCCTCTGCCCACAGACCCCCACAAACACCGCCCAGGGTTGTCGGTGAGAGGCCCTTGTCCCCATGATGTTGGGGACAAGGTGTTGTGGGGGGATAGAACCCCCCTGCCCCAAAGCACCCACCCCCACCTTTCCTGACCTGCATGCTCAGATAAGGGTCTGGTATGGATTTTGGGGGGGGGACCCCACGCCGTTTTTTTCTTTTTTATATATTGCCGGCCGACAATTGCAACCACTAGTCAATTTAAATGTGATTTGACTCATTTTTTTGCTTGAAAAATGTAATTTTTGCTGCAGCATGTTCTATACATACTACAGATGTGCCACTTTATAGGCAGACTAAGGGCACCCCCCCCCCCCCCAGTGATGAGCCTGACTTTGCTGGGAGAGGGCCTGCTACGCTGTACCCAAATTTAATTTTTATCATTTTATTCGCACAAAAGAGCTTTATTTTGGTGGTATTTATTCATGACTCCGCTTTAAAATTTTTGCGATATAAGCAAAAAAGAGTGGAAATTTGGAAATAAAACCCACTTTTTTTTAAATTTAAGCCAAAATGTATTCTGCTACATGTTTTTGTTACAAGTGTATAATAATTGGTTTGTGTGATCACGGACATATGTGAGCACAGCGGGGTAGGAGTGCCTGGGTACTGGATGCGGTGGCAGGTGTAGCTGGCCGATAACACTCCTCTGGAAGCTGAGACTGGTAGGCAACTGGTCGGCAACGGAGCAGGGTCCGGATACAGGATGCCCCCGAGATGACGTCAGCGATCCTGGGGATGTGCAGCATGTGGAGAAGGAGGCAGAGGGGTAGTCAGGCAGGCCGGGTCTGGTACACTTGGCAGGCAGGTAAGGGGGTTCAGGCAGAAGAGTAGTCAAGCAGGCAGGAGGTCAGCGTTCAGTATCAATCAAGCAGAGTCAACAAGCCGGGATCAGGGGTGGAGAAGGCAGCAGAGTCAAACGGAAGCCGGGTCAGGTTTTCAGGAGGTTTCAGACAGAGACAGGTTTCACAGGGATAAGACTGCAGACGAACAGCACCAGTACAGTGCAACTGCCACTCTTTTTAAAGGGCTACTGGCGCCAAACAGCGCCAGCGCGTCACGTGTGCGCCCGCGCTCGCCGCGCACGCGCGCGCGCCTGAGGAGTCCGCCGGAGCGCACCCCCGTTTCGACGCCCGGACGAATCAGCGGTGCGTGTGCGCATGCGCGCATGCCGATTCGACCGCACATCGCGAGTGGGGCCCTGACATTGCCCCCCCACAAGGGGCAACCTCCGGGTGCCCAATTGGTCATCCTTTTCAGGGTGCGAAATGAAAAAGGCACGAATTAGTCTCTTGGCATGTATGTTGTCCTCGGGTTCCCAGGAGTTACTCTCCGGACCGTAGCCCTTCCATTTGATTAGAAATTGCCTTTGCCCTTGTCGCCTTCTGCAATCCAGGACAACCTCCACCTCGTACTCCTCGTTCCCATCCACTAGGACAGGGTCAGGAGGCCCCGACTCCCTATTGGGGAAGGGATCGGGCACCGAGGGCTTCAACAAGGAGACATGAAACACGGGGTGAACTCTCATGGTGTCAGGCAGGGACAGTTCATAGGACACCTCATTAATCCTCCTTTTTACAGGAAAAGGGCCCAGGAACTTGGGTGCCAACTTCTTAGATGGGCAGGCTAACTTTAAATTAGACGAAGAAAGCCATACCTGATCCCCGATCTGCAGATTTAGTTCTCCTCTCCTCTTTTGGTCAAAGGCCTTCTTACTGTCCGCCTGGGCCTTGGTTATGGCATCCTGAAGAACCTGATTGTTGCGGCTAAGGAAAGTCACCGTGTCCTGGACTGCTGGAACAGAGGTTTCTACAAGAAAATCGGGGAGAAAGGTTAGGTGGAACCCATAATTAGCAAAGAACGGGGACTGCCCCGTGGTTGAGTGGCTGGCATTGTTATATGCAAATTCCGCTAAGGGCAGTAGAGACACCCAATCGTCCTGCACGAATGAGGTGAAACACCTAATGTATTGTTCAAGGGTCTGATTCGTGCGCTCAGTCTGCCCGTTGGTCTGTGGGTGGTAAGCCGAGGATAGGGCCAGCTCGATTTTCAGGCTCTCGCATAGTGCCCTCCAGAACCGAGAGGTGAACTGGACTCCCCTGTCCGAAACTATGTTCTTGGGTACCCCGTGTAACCTAATGATCTCTCGGATAAACACACGGGCCGTCTCTGCTGCGGATGGAGTTCCCTTTAGGGGCAGAAAGTGGGCCATTTTTGAGAGTCGATCAACGACTACAAAGATGGCCGTGTGGCCTTCGGAGGGTGGCAACTCGACAATGAAGTCCATCGTAATCATACGCCAGGGACGGTCGGGTGCAGGAAGCGGCTTAAGTAGGCCCCCGGCTCGGCCCCTAGTGGTCTTGCTCCGGGAACATACTGGGCAGGAGCTAACGTACTTGGAACAGAATTCCTTTAGACCAGGCCACCAGAAGGTGCGCTGCACCAGGTCAAGGGTCTTACGGGCCCCAAAGTGTCCTGCTAGAGGATGATCATGGAGGAGGGCCAATACTTTAACCCGAACGGGTTCGGGGACAAACACCTGGCTATCCTTCCACAGCAATCCCTCCCTTGGGGTTAATGCCAGGCCCGGGGGAAGGAGCGGGTTCAGGGATGCCTCCCTGATCTGGGACAGTAAGTCTGGTTGTAACAAGAGGAAACTGCTTGCGGGAAGGATGGTATCCGGAGGTGTAGGGTCTTTAGGGCAGTCATACATGCGGGAGAGGGCGTCAGGCTTCACATTCTTAGATCCAGGCCGGTAGGTAATGTGGAAGTTGAAACGAGAGAAGAACAGGGCCCAGCGGGCTTGTCGTGGTTTTAATCGTTTCGCCGTCCTCAAATATTCGAGATTCTTGTGGTCTGTGTATATTAACACAGGATGAACCGCCCCCTCCAGCAAGTACCGCCATTCCTCCAATGCTGATTTAATGGCTAGCAGTTCTCGGTCTCCCACGTCATAGTTCCTTTCAGCAGGGGAGAGTTTCCGGGAAAAGAAGCCCACAGGGTGCATTAGGTCGTTTTTTCTCTGGCGTTGGGAGACCACGGCTCCCACTGCTACCTCGGAGGCATCTACTTCCAGGATGTATGGGAGAGATGGGTCAGGGTGACTGAGGATGGGGGCGGATGTGAATCGCCCCTTAAGTTTTTCAAATGCCTCCTGAGCTTCTGGACCCCAATGAAACCGTATATTCTGCCTTGTTAGCTGCGTGATTGGTGAAATGATGGCCGAGAACCCCTTGATGAACTTCCTGTAAAAGTTCGCAAATCCGACAAAACGCTGCACACCCTTTTTGTCAGAGGGGGCCGGCCAGTCTAGTACAGCAGCGACTTTTTGTGGGTCCATCTCAATGCCTGCTGGGGAGATCTCTAGTCCCAGGAAGTTGATGCTCTGCTGCTCAAAGGTGCATTTCTCTGCCTTGGCGTATAATCCGTGTTGACGGAGACAGAGCAAGACTCGGCCCACATGACCCCGATGTTGCTCAAGCGTCCTGGAGAAGATCAGGATGTCATCCAGGTATACAATGACAAAAATGTCCAGAAAGTCTCTGAAGACCTCATTTATGAGGTGCTGGAAGGTGGCCGGGGCATTACAGAGGCCAAAGGGCATGACCAGGTATTCGTAATGCCCGAAGCGGGTGCGAAAAGCAGTCTTCCACTCGTCACCTGGTCGAATGCGGACCAGGTTGTAGGCCCCCCTTAAGTCCAGTTTGGAGAATATGGTGGCCGCTCTTAGCTTTTGGAACAGTTCAGGGATTAAGGGTAGAGGATATCGGTTTTTGATCGTAATTTTATTTAGTTCCCGATAATCTACACAGGGTCGGAGGGACTGGTCTTTCTTGGTCACAAAGAATATGCCGGCCCCGGCAGGAGAAGTGGAGTAACGGATGAACCCCTTCTTCAGATTCTCCAAGATGTAGGCCTTCAGGGCCTCTTGTTCCTTCTCAGAAAGGGGGAAGATACGCCCAAAAGGAATCTCAGCTCCCGGCAAAAGTTCAATAGGGCAATCGTAGGTGCGGTGTGGAGGTAGAGAATCTGCCCCTCGTTTGCTAAAAACGTCCAGGAATTCATGGTAGGGTTCCGGCACTACTTGACCAAGGTTAACATCCGAGTCCAGACAGAGAAGCGTAGTGGGTGGTGCCGAAACTTCATGTAGGCAGTGCTCCAAGCAGTAGGGGGACTGGAACTTGACTCTCCCCGTGGACCAACTGATGGTTGGGTCGTGGGCCTGCAGCCAGGGAATGCCCAGGATTACCGGAAACAAAGGGGAAGAGATTACATCCAAGGTTAATAGTTCCTTGTGGTGAAGGGAAGAGGTGGTGAGCAGAGGTTGGGTCTCTTGAACAACTTGGCCCGATCTAATGCGGGAACCGTCGGCCAAAAAGACGGATAGTCCGTGAGCCTTTCTCTGGAGAGGAATGTCGTGCTGGCTGGCAAAAGTGGCATCGATGAAACAGCTGCAAGCTCCAGAGTCAAGGATAGCGCTGGTGAGAACCGTCTTTCCCAGGAACTGAAACGACATGGATAAAGAGATGTGGGTGGCATGGACTGGCAAAGGTACACGGTTGGCTGACACAGACGAAAGGCACTTACGTGTCTTACTTGGGCATCGGTTCACAAAGTGTCCAGACCCACCGCAATACAGGCACAAGTTCAGTTGCCGGCGCCTGGCTCGTTCTTCCGGAGTCAGAGTAGGTCGCATGAGACCAAGTTGCATCGGCTCGCCGGCGTCAGGGGAAGAATGGGTAGGGCCCACTGGTTGAGCGGGCAGGTAGCGGGTGGCCGGCAATGGGGCTCTTGCAGTCATCCAGGCCGGCCGGTGGACTTGAGCAGATCTCTCAACTCTGCGCTCCCGGAGCCGACGGTCAATCTGAATACTCAGGTTTATTAGGCCCTCCAGAGTATCAGGGGTGCCCACGCGGGCAAGTTCGTCTTTTAGGCCTTCAGAGAGGCCCGTGCGGAACTGATGCCTCAGTGCAGAGTCATTCCATTGGGTGTCTGCGCTCCAGCGTCTAAAGTCTGTCACATAGTCCTCGGCCGTTCTGCGGCCCTGCTGGAGCGCAGACAGAGCAGACTCGGCTGTGGTGGTTAACTGGGGGTCCTCGTAGAGTTGCGCCATAGCCTCCAGAAAGGATGAGAGGGACTGGGTCAACATGCTCTCTCCCTCCAACAGTCGGTGTGCCCAGATCTGAGGTTCGCCCTGCAGTAGTGAGATCACAAACCCCACTTTGGTGGCTTCTAGGGAGAAAGTTCTGGGTTGTAGGGCGAAATACAACTGACAGGCGTTGCGGAAGACCCGGAACTTGGAGCGATCACCGGAAAACCGATCTGGAACAGGCACTCGTGGTTCTGGAGGCAGCATTACCACTGCAGGTGGAGGAGTAGCAGGTGGTGCAGGAAGCTGAGGAGGCGCAGGGGCTGCGACGTCGGGACCAGCAAGTTGCTGCACTCGTCCTTCTAGTCTGGTATATCCGTCTTGAAGAGATTGCACCGCCTGGGTGAGGGCTGCTAGATGGGAGCAGATCTCCCTCATGGTAGAGGCTTCTCCCGCAGGCTCAGACATGGCTGTTCGTACTGTTAGGTACCTGAGTGATGAGCCTGACTTTGCTGGGAGAGGGCCTCTCTTACGGCTCTGGTTCAGGGCCCACTGAAGTGGAGACAGTGGTCCCGTGAGCACAGCGGGGTAGGAGTGCCTGGACTGGATGCGGTGGTAGGTGTAGCTGGCCGATAACACTCCTCTGGAAGCTGAGACTGGTCGGCAACGGAGCAGGGTCCGGATACAGGATGCCCCCGAGATGACGTCAGCGATCCTGGGGATGTGCAGCATGTGGAGAAGGAGGCAGAGGGGTGGTCAGGCAGGCCGGGTCTGGTACACTTGGCAGGCAGGTAAGGGGGTTCAGGCAGAAGAGTAGTCAAGCAGGCAGGAGGTCAGCGTTCAGTATCAATCAAGCAGAGTCAACAAGCCGGGATCAGGGGTGGAGAAGGCAGCAGAGTCAAACGGAAGCCGGGTCAGGTTTTCAGGAGGTTTCAGACAGAGACAGGTTTCACAGGGATAAGACTGCAGACGAACAGCACCAGTACAGTGCAACTGCCACTCTTTTTAAAGGGCTACTGGCGCCAAACAGCGCCAGCGCGTCACGTGTGCGCCCGCGATGCGCGCGCCCGCGCTCGCCGCGCACGCGCGCGCCTGAGGAGTCCGCCGGAGCGCACCCCCGTTTCGACGCCCGGACGAATCAGCGGTGCGTGTGCGCATGCGCGCATGCCGATTCGACCGCACATCGCGAGTGGGGCCCTGACATTATCATTGGGACATGTGATTTTAGTGGGACATATGTGGGGGACAGGTGTTTTTATTATTTGGGGACATGTGTTTTGGGGACATTGTGTGGGGACATGTGTGTTTACACTGTGTGGGGACATGTGTGGTGACACTAGGTTGGTGATCAGTGAGTAAAAAGCTGAAAAAAACAGCTCATACTCACTGATCACCAGCCGGCTGCCGAGTGGGGACAACCTGACAATGCCTAGCAACCGGCTCTGTGTTGTCCTGGTAACACAAGCGCATCGGGATCGCGCCGCTGCACGGGCTTGCGCGAACCCCCTCCTTCTACTCCCCCTCCTTCTGAAGGTCCACTCAGAAGGAGAGAGCGCCCACCTGGCCGTTTATGTACATTGGCCGGGTGGGAAGTGGTTAAAGTAATTTTTCTTTTGTTGTTTCATTTTAATCACCATTAAATCCACTGCTCCCTTAAAAAACAATTGTTTTTAAAAAATAATGTTTGCATTGATACATGTCCCCCATCCCATGGGGCAATACCCGGGCCCTTTTTATGGACAATTACTTATTTATAAGCCTTCAAAATGGGGACTTTTGATTTTTCATGTTTGGGTCCCATAGACTTCAATAAAGTTTGCGGTTCGGGGCAAATTTTTTTCCCTGTTCGGGAGTTCTGGTGTGAATCGAACCGGGGGGTGTTCAGACAGGGCTGGACTGGGACAAAATTTGGCCCTGGACTTCATCATGACCGGCCCACTTTAATTTTGAGTGTCCCCAACAGCATCCCCTTACATCAGTGTGTCCCCATCAGCACCCCCCTTCACATCAGAGTGCCCCCATCAGCAACCTCCTTCCCATCAGAGTGTCCCCATCAGCAGCCCTCTTCCCATCAGAGTGTCCCCATCAGCAACCCCCTTCCCATCAGAGTGTCCCCATCAGCAACCCCCTTCCCATCAGAGTGTCCCCATCAGCAACCCCCTTCCCATCAGAGTGTCCCCATCAGCAACCCTCTTCCCATCAGAGTGTCCCCATCAGCAACCCCCTTCCCATCAGAGTGTCCCCATCAGCAACCCCCTTCCCATCAGAGTGTCCCCATCAGCAACCCTCTTCCCATCAGAGTGTCTCCATCAGCAACCCCCTTCCCATCAGAGTGTCCCCATCAGCAACCCCCTTCCCATCAGAGTGTCCCCATCAGCAACGGCCTTCCCATCAGAGTGTCCCCATCAGCAACCCCCTTCCCATCAGAGTGTCCCCATCAGCAACCCCCTTCCCATCAGAGTGTCCCCATCAGCACCCCCTTCACATCAGAGTGCCCCCATCAGCAACCTCCTTCCCATCAGAGTGCCCCCATCAGCAACCTCCTTCCCATCAGAGTGTCCCCATCAGCAACCCCCTTCCCATCAGAGTGTCCCCATCAGCAACCCCCTTCCCATCAGAGTGTCCCCATCAGCAACCCCCTTCCCATCAGAGTGTCCCCATCAGCAACCCCCTTCCCATCAGAGTGTCCCCATCAGCAACCCCCTTCCCATCAGAGTGTCCCCATCAGCAACCCCCTTCCCATCAGAGTGTCCCCATCAGCAACTCCCTTCCCATCAGAGTGTCCCCATCAGCAACCCCCTTCCCATCAGAGTGTCCCCATCAGCAACCCCCTTCACATCAGAGTGTCCCCATCAGCAACCCCCTTCACATCAGAGTGTCCCCATCAGCAACCCCCTTCACATCAGAGTGTCCCCATCAGCAACATCCTTCACATCAGAGTGTTCCTATCACCAGCAGCCCCATTACATCAGAGTGCCCTCCCTCTCCTCCCCCTTCCACGTGTACTCACAGTTCTGAAGGCAGCATCTTGTTCCTCTCTCCAGTCATGTGATAAGTGACAAGTGATAAGGGGAGAGAGGAAGGAAAGTATGCCGACTGTCTATTTCTCCCTGCAGGCTGGACGGAGCAGAAAGCCTAATGCTCTCTCCAGCAAGTGACAGCAGCTGCTTCTCCTGACAGGAGTGAAATCGCGACCACTCACTGTCAGAGAGGAGCGGCTCCAGTACTGCACCTGACCCGCCCACTGAGCCATCGGCCAACGGGGAAACTCCCAATAGTCCCGATGGTCAGTACATGCCTGTGCTCGGCTCATCTCTAGTGTAGACATTTTCCAGCTGCACACCTTGCCTCAATCAGTAATGTTTAAAGTGCTCTAAAACCCAAAAGCAAACGGTTCAGTGGGAGGGGCTGGCAACTCCTGTTAAGCTGGCCATAATCTAGTAAATTTCCAAATGAACGTTCGTATAAACATTAATTGGGATGAGCCGAACACCCCCGGGTTCGGTTCGCACCAGAACCTTCGAACCGACCGAAAGTTCGCGCAAATTTTCGAACCCTATACGTTATAATGGACGCGAACGTTCGAAATCAAAAGTGCTAATTACAACGGCCAATATGCATGTTAATGTCATAAAACAGGTTTGGGGACCCGGGTCCTGCCCCAGGGGACATATATCAATGCAAAAAGAACTTTTAAAAACTAACGTTTTTTCGGGAGCAGTCATTTTAATGATGCATAAAGTGAAAAAAAAAAAAAAGTGAAATTTTCCTTTAAATATGGTACCTGGGGGGTGTCTAAAGTATGCCTGTGAAGTGGCATGTGTTTCCCGTGTTTAGAACTGTCCTTGCACAAAATGACATTTGTAAAGGAAAAAAAGAAGCAATTTAAAACCACTTGCGGCTTTAATGTCATGTCTTGTCCTGGCCGCCATATGGCTGAAAATCCTTGAGAAAAATGGCATGGCTACCCCATCACCCCCCCCCCCCCACCCCAGCCCCTTTGGGTCTTGTATGGATATTAAGGGGGACCCCGCACCCAAAATAAAACCCTATACCTACAACCCTATATACTCTGAACAGCAGTATATAGGTGGTGCAAACAAGACACGGACTGTAGGTTTGTTCTTAAGTAGAATCTGAACAGGTACATTATGAAGTGTAGCTCCATCCCAAAAAAATCTATTTTTAAGCTTTTTGGAGAACATAGGGAGGGGTTATCACCCCTGTAACATTTGCTGTCTTTGCACATCTGTTCAGAACATGTCACCTCACTTTCCGTCCCAATGACAAATGTTTTTGGAAAAGTGGGGTTTGAATTGAAACAAGGATTGGTGATAAAGCATCAGTAGAGAGGAGATACCCTTTTCCCAAATTAAATCTAACAGGATAGAATTTCCCTTCCTAGGGGTAGATTTCCTCTCACTTCCTGTTTTCTCTTTCCGTTTGCAAGTAGGAGTCGTTTGTAAGTTGGATGTTTGAAAGTAGGGGCCTGCCATATATACTCTGCAGAAATTTGCCCTATTAGATGTTGGTGTAGCCACAAGACTGGTGGGCACAGGAAAGGGCCCTGTTGTGAGTTAATAGATCAAGATTTGTACTTGCATGCACCTGTTGAACCGGGCAGAAAAATTGGGCCTTTGGTGGTGGTGGTGGTGGTGGTGGTGGACGGTGTTGCCACAAGACTGTAAGCCCTCACAGTTACTCTTGGTGGGCGCAGGAATGGGCCCTGCTGTGAGTTATTAGATCAAGATTTGTAATTGCATGCACCTGTTGAACAGGGCAGAAAAATTGGGCCTTTGGGTGGTGGTGGTGGTGGTGGACGGTGTTTCCCCAAGACTGTAAGCCCTCACAGTTACTCTTGGTGGGCGCAGGAATGGGCCCTGCTGTGAGTTATTAGATCAAGATTTGTAATTGCATGCACCTGTTGAACAGGGCAGAAAAATTGGGCCTTTGGCGGTGGTGGTGGACGGTGTTGCCACAAGACTGTAGGCCCTCATAGTTACTCTTGGTGGGCGCAGGAATGGGCCCTGCTGTGAACTATTAGATCAAGATTTGTAATTACACGCCCCTGTTAAACAGGGGCTGAAAAATTGTGCCTTAGGCATTGGTGCTGGTGCCACAACACTGCAACCCCTCACAGATACTGTACTCTTAGCACAGCAATGAGACCTGTTGCAAAGCATTGCCTAAAAATTGTAATTACACGCCCCAACAGGGGCAGAAAAATTGTGCCTTAGGCACTGGTGCCACAACACTGCAACCCCTCACAGATACTGTACTTGGAGCACAGCAGTCACACCTGTTGCGAAGCATCTTTTTAAAAAATTGTAATTACACGCCCCTGTTAAACAGGGGCTGAAAAATTGTGCCTTAGGCATTGGTGCTGGTGTCACAACACTGCAACCCCTCACAGACACTGTACTCTTAGCACAGCAATGAGACCTGTTGCAAAGCATTGCCTAAAAATTGTAATTACACGCCCCAACAGGGGCTGAAAAATTGTGCCTTAGGCACTGGTGCTGGTGCCACAACACTGCAACCCCTCACAGATACTGTACTTGGAGCACAGCAGTCACACGTGTTGCGAAGCATTTTTTAAAAAAAATTGTAATTACATGCCCCTGTTAAACAGGGGCTGAAAAATTGTGCCTTAGGCATTGGTGCTGGTGCCACAACACTGCAACACCTCACAGATACTGTACTTGGAGCACAGCAGTCACACGTGTTGCGAAGCATTTTTTTTAAAAATTGTAAGTACACGCCCCTGTTATACAGGGGCTGAAAAATTGTGCCTTAGGCACTGGTGTGGTGGCATGGATCATTGAGGAGGAGGAAGAGGATAGTCAGTGAACATAAGAGGACAGTCACTCAGCATCAGCATAGGCAGTCTTGAAGGGATGTGACATTATAAATTATTCCGTTATATCCGCTTCAGGTGCCTGGTAGCTGGTGGTGATCCAAGACTGATTCATTTTGATGAAGGTCAGTTGATCAACCGAGTCGTGGACAGGCGCACCCTATGATCGGTGACAAATCCTCCAGCAGCACTGAATGTGCGTTCGGAAAGAACGCTGGAGGCAGGACAGGCCAGTAGCTCAATTGCATACTGTGCAAGCTCTGGCCAGTGATCCATCCTCAGGACCCAGTAAGCCAGAGGATTTTCGGTGGGAAAGGTGTCCAAGTCTGACCTTGCCCCAAGGTATTCCTGCACCATGTATATCAGACGCTGGCGATGGTTGCTGGAACCGATCATACCTTGGGGCTGCGGACTAAAAAATTGTCTGAACGCATCGGTCAGACGTCCACCTTCCCCACCGCTCCTTCTGCTACTGACCGAAGCCTCAGCAACTCGTCGTCCAGGACCAGGAGTTTGTAACCTCCCAGTTTCTGGGAACGCGTTGCACAGACCTTTCTGCAAGGCCTCCCTGAGATGTCTCATCCTCTGCTCCCTCTGCGACGGCAAGATAAGGTCCGCAACCTTACCCTTGTACCGTGGATCAAGGAGAGTGGCCAGCCAGTAATGGTCCCTCTCCTTGATCCGAAGAACACGAGGATCCTTCCGCAGGCTTTTCAGGATCAGGGAGGCCATGCAGCGTAGGTTTGCTGAGGCATTCGGTCCGGAGTCTTCTGGGTCACTGAGGATGACATGATCGCCAGCCACCTCCTCCCAGCCACGTACAAGTCTACTGGTTTGTTGGGACTGTACATCATCCCTAAAAGACTTCTGCTGCTGATGCTGAGTGCCAGGCTCCACCTCCATGCTCACACAATCCTCCTCCTCCTCCTCCTCCTCATCCTCTTCCTGTGTGATGGGTGGGACAGAAGGAACACTGTCCGGATAAAGGGGGCCTTGAGAGGCAAGGAAGTCCTCCTCTTCCTGCCTCTGTTCCGCCTCTGTAGTGCCCTGTCCATTATCCCACGCAGCGTATGCTCCAACAGGTGGACAAGAGGTACAGTGTCACTGATGCATGCACTGTCACTGCTCACCATTCTCGTGGCCTCCTCAAATGGTGAGAGGACAGTGCATGCATCCCTGATTATGCTCCACTGATGTGGGGAAAAAAAAACAAGCTCCCCTGACCCTGTCCTGGTGCCGTAGTCGCAAAGGTACTCATTGATGGCCCTCTGCTGCGTGTGCAGTCGCTGCAGCATGGCCAACGTTGAGTTCCACCTGGTGGGCATGTCACATATTAGGCGGTTCTTGGGCAGGTTCAGCTCCTTTTGCAGCTCAGTCAGCCGAGCACTGGCATTATAAGATCGGCGGAAATGCACACAGACTTTCCTGGCCTGCCTCAGGACATCCTGTAAGCCTGGGAACCTGCCCAAGAACCGCTGCACCACCAGGTTGAGGACGTGAGCCATACAGGGCACATGGGTGAGCTGCCCCTGTCCCAGGGCGGAGAGGAGGTTGGTGCCATTGTCAGAAACGACCATTCCTGGCTTAAGCTGGCGTGGCGTCAACCACCTCTCGGCATGCCCCTGCAGAGCTGCCAGAACCTCTGGCCCAGTGTGGCTCCTGTCCCCCAAACACATCAGCGCAAGCACGGCATGGCATCTTTTTGCCTGCGTACTTGCGTAGCCCCTTGTACGCCTACGGAGCACCGCTGGTTCCGAGGACAGAGCACTGGAGGAAGAAGAAGAGGAGGGGGTGGAGGAGAGAGGTGTGTCACAACCAGTAGCAGTAGTAGCATTTTGGAGGCGTGGTGGCGGAACAACCTCCAACACTACTGCACCTTGTCCTGCATCCCTCCCAGCTGCCAATAGAGTGACCCAATGGGCCGTGAAAGAAAGGTAACGTCCCTGTCCATGCCTGCTGGACCATGAGTCAGCGGTAATATGCACCTTACCGCTGATCGCCCTGTCCAGCGAGGCATGGACATTGCCTTCCACATGCCGGTAGAGAGACGGAATCGCCTTCCGTGAGAAAAAGTGGCGTTTGGGAACCTGCCACTGAGGAACCGCACATTGAACAAACTCACGGAAGGGGGCCGAGTCTACCAACTGAAAAGGCAGCAGTTGAAGTGCCAAGCTAGCATTCAACCGCTGGGCATGTGGATGGCTGGGAGTGTACTTCTTTCGACGGTCCAGCAGCTGGGGCAGGGAAATTTGCCTGGTAGAATCGGACGTCGGTGTACTGCAAGTACTTGGTTGTGACACACCTAATTCTACACCTTCAGTCCTCTCAGAGCAGCTTTCAGAGAGGACTGAAGATGTAGTGGGGATGGAGATCCCAGCTGATGAGGAGCAAGGAGAGGTCCGCTTAGTTCTTTGGTGTGGGTCTTTTATGTGTGCTTGCCAACGAGCTGCATGGCAGGTGGACATATGTCTGGTCATGCTTGTGGTGCCCAAGCGGCTGATGTTTTGGCCACGCGAGATACGCTTGAGACAAATATTGCAAATAGCAGTGGTGCGATCTGATGCACTCATCTCAAAAAAGGCCCACACCAAAGAACTTTTCTGATAATGCGCAGAGGCAGCGCCCTGCACAGGCAGAGCTCTGCGGTGTTGTACAGTTGCTGTGCTGGCCTCTAGCTGGCCTCCAGGGGGCATCCTGCCTCGTTGGACATGTGACGCCGCATCCTCCTCCTCCTCGTCTTCCTCATCCTCTCTCCCTTCAGGCACCCACGTGGAGTCAGTGACCTCATCATCCCCTCCCTCTTCACCACTAGAGCAAACCTGGCAGTAAGCTGCAGCTGGTGGAACAGTACTGCCAGATTGCTGTCCTTCAGCATCCCCTCTCTCTGCGCGCACACTACTGACTTCCTCAAGCTGGGTATCATCATCCGAGCCTTCGAATCGTTGGGCATCCTCCTGGAGCATGTACCCAACACTGTGCTCAAAGAGTTCGGGGGACTCCTCAGGAGGACATGGTGGGTCTAGGGAAGGGGTGGCTGATGATGCCATTGAGTACGCGTTGGCAGGTGCTCTGCCAGTACCCTGAGCCTGGGTGAGAGAGGATGAGGAGGATGAGGAGGGCTTGGTCATCCATTCTACCAAGCCTTCAGCATGATGCGGCTCCACATGTCCAGCTGCCGAAAACAAAGACGCGCATGTCCCAAGGCCACGTGCTGATGACGATGCACGACCACGTCCACGGCCACGGCCACATCCACTAGAAACAGAGCCTGCCTGCCCTGTGTTCTTGCCTCTGCATGCTCTGCCTCCCCTTGGCGGTCTTACAGCCATTGTAGTCGGTAGTCCTGTGGGTGCTGCTGAGAAGAAAATATAGGAGCTCTGTGTGATGCCACTAACACACTAGAAGTCCTATGGGTGCTTCTGCAAAGAAAATATAGGAGCTCTGTGTGATGCCACTAACACACTAGAAGTCCTGTGGGTGCTGCTGAGAAGAAAATATAGGAGCTCTGTGTGATGCCACTAACACACTAGAAGTCCTATGGGTGCTTCTGCAAAGAAAATATAGGAGCTCTGTGTGATGCCACTAACACACTAGAAGTCCTGTGGGTGCTGCTGAGAAGAAAATATAGGAGCTCTGTGTGATGCCACTAACACACTAGAAGTCCTATGGGTGCTTCTGCGAAGAAAATATATGAGCTCTGTGTGATGCCACTAACACACTAGAAGTCCTATGGGTGCTTCTGCGAAGAAAATATGGGAGCTCTGTGTGATGCCACTAACACACTAGAAGTCCTATGGGTGCTTCTGGGAAGAAAATATAGGAACTCTGTGTGATGCCACTAACACAGTAGAAGTCCTATGGGTGCTTCTGGGAAGAAAATATAGGAACTCTGTGTGATGCCACTAACACAGTAGAAGTCCTATGGGTGCTTCTGGGAAGAAAATATAGGAACTCTGTGTGATGCCACTAACACAGTAGAAGTCCTATGGGTGCTTCTGGGAAGAAAATATAGGAACTCTGTGTGATGCCACTAACACAGTAGAAGTCCTATGGGTGCTTCTGGGAAGAAAATATAGGAACTCTGTGTGATGCCACTAACACACTAGAAGTCCTATGGGTGCTTCTGGGAAGAAAATATAGGAGCTCTGTGTGATGCCACTAACACACTAGAAGTCCTATGGGTGCTTCTGGGAAAGAAAATATAGGAGCTCTGTGTGATGCCACTAACACACTAGAAGTCCTGTGGGTGCGGCTGAGAAGAAAATATAGGAGCTCTGTGTGATGCCACTAACACACTAGAAGTCCTATGGGTGCTTCTGCGAAGAAAATATAGGAGCTCTGTGTGATGCCACTAACACACTAGAAGTCCTATGGGCAGTGCCAGAGTGCCCCTTTAAGGGCCCCTCCAAGTGCTGCCACTGTGCCCCCTGCCTGCCCTCTGCACTTACCTTGTCTCGATGTGCAGCTGGTGACGGCGTCAGGCGGCGAGCGGTGTCTCATCGTCCGAGATCTTCTTCTCCCGCGCTCCTCCTGTCTTCTGCTATCTTCCGTTCCGTCCGAGGTCTTTTTCTCCCGCGCCTGTCTTTTGCTATGATTGGACGCCTAGCGTCCAATCACAGCGCCTGTGACTTCAGCCAATCAGGTTACAGGTAACAGACCTGGCAACCTGATTGGCTGAGAGGCGGGTCTGTGTTAGGGAAACGATGTATTCGCTTCTCTAACACAATACTGTGTAATCAGCGAACGCACAGCCGTGCGCCCGCTGTTTACACTTAGGGAAGCCTATTAGAGCACACCGCTCTAATAGGGTCCCCTATTAGAGCTTACAGCTCTAATAGGGGCGCTTCCAGCAACACCCCCCCCACTGTAATTCAGATGCCCGGCGCCCGATCAGGGGCCGGACACCTGAATAGGGGGCGGCAGCGGTGACAATAGATAGATTCATGCAATGCATGAATCTATCTATTGGTGATACTGCACTGTGCCCGGCGCCCTTTTTTAAAGGGACATGTTGTTTAAATAATATTTTTTTTTTTTTTGAACTTTTTTTTTTTTTTTTTTATATATATATTTTTTTAACTGCAAGGAGGGGGGGGGGGGGGGGCGCCCGGGCGCCCCCTATGGACGGGCCGCCACTGCCTATGGGTGCTTCTGCGAAGAAAATATGGGAGCTCTGTGTGATGCCACTAACACATTAGAAGTCCTATGGGTGCTTCTGGGAAGAAAATATAGGAACTCTGTGTGATGCCACTAACACACTAGAAGTCCTATGGGTGCTTCTGGGAAGAAAATATAGGAAATCTGTGTGATGCCACTAACACAGTACAAGTCCTATGGGTGCTTCTGGGAAGAAAATATAGGAACTCTGCGTGATGCCACGAACACAGTAGAAGTCCTATGGGTGCTTCTGGGAAGAAAATATAGGAACTCTGTGTGATGCCACTAACACACTACAAGTCCTATGGGTGCTTCTGGGAAGAAAATATAGGAACTCTGTGTGATGCCACTAACACAGTACAAGTCCTATGGGTGCTTCTGGGAAGAAAATATAGGAACTCTGTGTGATGCCACTAACACAGTAGAAGTCCTATGGGTGCTTCTGGGAAAAAAATATAGGAACTCTGTGTGATGCCACTAACACAGTAGAAGTCCTATGGGTGCTTCTGGGAAGAAAATATAGGAACTCTGTGTGATGCCACTAACACAGTACAAGTCCTATGGGTGCTTCTGGGAAGAGAATTTAGGAACTTTGTGTGATGCCACTAACACAGTACAAGTCCTATGGGTGCTTCTGGGAAGAAAATATAGGAACTCTGTGTGATGCCACTAACACACTAGAAGTCCTGTGGGTGCTGCTGAGAAGAAAATATAGGAGCTCTGTGTGATGCCACTAACACACTAGAAGTCCTATGGGTGCTTCTGCGAAGAAAATATATGAGCTCTGTGTGATGCCACTAACACACTAGAAGTCCTATGGGCAGTGGCGGCTGGTGCTCAAAATTTTTGGGGGGGCGCAAACAAACAGCCTCACTGTGCCATCAAACGCTGCCACTGTGCCCATTAAATGCTGCCACTGTGCCCATCAAACGCTGCCACTGTGCCCATCAAACGCTGCCACTGTGCCCCTCAAACGCTGCCAGAGTGCCCCTTTAAGTGCTGCCAGAGTGCCCCTTTAAGTGCTGCCAGAGTGCCCCTTTAAGTGCTGCCAGAGTGCCCCTCTAAGTGCTGCCAGAGTGCCCCATTTAAGTGCTGCCAGAGTGCCCCATTTAAGTGCTGCCAGAGTGCCCCATTTAAGTGCTGCCAGAGTGCCCCATTTAAGTGCTGCCAGAGTGCCCCATTTAAGTGCTGCCAGAGTGCCCCATTTAAGTGCTGCCAGAGTGCCCCCTTTAAGTTCTGCCAGAGTGCCCCATTTAAGTTCTGCCAGAGTGCCCCATTTAAGTTCTGCCAGAGTGCCCCTTTAAGTTCTGCCAGAGTGCCCCTTTAAGTTCTGCCAGAGTGCCCCTCCAAGTGCTGCCACTGTGCCCCCTGCCTGCCCTCTGCACTTACCTTGTCTCGATGTGCAGCTGGTGACGGCGTCAGGCGGCGAGCGGTGTCTCATCGTCCGAGATCTTCTTCTCCCGCGCTCCTCCTGTCTTCTGCTATCTTCCGTTCCGTCCGAGGTCTTTTTCTCCCGCGCCTGTCTTTTGCTATGATTGGACGCCTAGCGTCCAATCACAGCGCCTGTGACTTCAGCCAATCAGGTTACAGGTAACAGACCTGGCAACCTGATTGGCTGAGAGGCGGGTCTGTGTTAGGGAAACGATGTATTCGCTTCTCTAACACAATACTGTGTAATCAGCGAACGCACAGCCGTGCGCCCGCTGTTTACACTTAGGGAAGCCTATTAGAGCACACCGCTCTAATAGGGTCCCCTATTAGAGCTTACAGCTCTAATAGGGGCGCTTCCAGCAACACCCCCCCCCACTGTAATTCAGATGCCCGGCGCCCGATCAGGGGCCGGACACCTGAATAGGGGGCGGCAGCGGTGACAATAGATAGATTCATGCAATGCATGAATCTATCTATTGGTGATACTGCACTGTGCCCGGCGCCCTTTTTTAAAGGGACATGTTGTTTAAATAATATTTTTTTTTTTTTTTTTTTGAACTTTTTTTTTTTTTTTTTTTTTTATATATATTTTTTTAACTGCAAGGAGGGGGGGGGGGGGGGGCGGCGCCGGGCGCCCCCTATGGACGGGCCGCCACTGCCTATGGGTGCTTCTGCGAAGAAAATATGGGAGCTCTGTGTGATGCCACTAACACATTAGAAGTCCTATGGGTGCTTCTGGGAAGAAAATATAGGAACTCTGTGTGATGCCACTAACACACTAGAAGTCCTATGGGTGCTTCTGGGAAGAAAATATAGGAAATCTGTGTGATGCCACTAACACAGTACAAGTCCTATGGGTGCTTCTGGGAAGAAAATATAGGAACTCTGCGTGATGCCACGAACACAGTAGAAGTCCTATGGGTGCTTCTGGGAAGAAAATATAGGAACTCTGTGTGATGCCACTAACACACTACAAGTCCTATGGGTGCTTCTGGGAAGAAAATATAGGAGCTCTGTTTGCTGCCACTAACACACTAGAAGTCCTATGGGTGCTTTGGGGGTGCAGTGCTGTGCTAACAGCACTGCGGTTGGTACTACTGAAATACTGTACTAACAGTAAAACACGCACCAGACTAATCCCCAGCAGCAGCTAAAAACACACTAACCAGCAGCAATGGACGATCAATGACAGGTAGCAATGTTTTAGCAAATAAATAGCCAATGGTTTAGCAAAGTAGAGCAAATCTTTCTATATGAATGAATCTAGCAAAGACACAGAATCAGCCTGATCTCTCCTAAAGCCGGAACTCATGTGACCGGCGCAGACGGCGTGGCGGCCTTTTAAATGGTGGGGCGTGTACTAAAGCCCCTGAGCTGTAATTGGCTACAGGCGTCCTGCCTGTAGCCAATTATGGCTCTCCGAGTTTCCGGCGCTGTGATTGACCAAGCATGCGGGGTCACAGTGCATGCTTGGCCAATCATCAGCCAGCAATGCACTGCGCCGGCCGCGCCGGCCGCAATGCATTGCGGGGCCGCTCGCATCACACGAATGTGATGCGAGCGGCCAAAATAGTTCTGGGCTCGCCGAGCGAGCGAACGCCCGGTGCTCGATGCGAACATGGGTTCGCATCGAGCACCGGGCCCATCCCTAATAGAGAGATGTGAAACACTGTTTTGATACTATTCGGTTGTTTTTATATAGAATATGCTGTATTGTTTTTCTCTTTTGAAATAGCAATAAAAAGTTATTAAATAAATAAATAAAAAAAAGACGTGCATGCTCCTTTCTGCTTGCTACTGGATTCTGCAGACTTAAAAGCACCCTACATTGGGTGTAAAAGATCACATTCCTGGCATCCATTTAGATGTGCATGCTCCTCTCAGCCTGCCACAGTATTCTGCAGACTCAAAGTTTTACTAAACCGACAACAGTAAAATCAGTCTGTACTGTATATGCAGTAAAGCATGCTTGATATACTCACTGTGGAACCTAAGGGGTTAATCCTCCACATTGTGTAATAGAGCTGTTTGATCCTATCTTCTCTGATCCTTTTCTTCTCCCACTGTCCTCAATCTATCTCCTGATATGACAGAGCCTTTGGAGTCACTTTGCACATGCTCAGTTTGGTGTGTATTGCTAGAGAATACATTTTTCCTGGGAGGGTGCATTTGATCCGCACAGTGCCAATCAGCACTGTCCAGACAGGAGGTCAGGGGTCATGCAGCCTCATAGGACAGTCAGAGTCAAATGAAATCTCCTCCTACAAGCTTTAACCAGACACTGATAGAAGTCACAAGACTGCCGATGAGAAAAAGTATTTATCAGTTTATATTTACTAAAATATTTGCATTTCCATGTTCTGTGTACTGTGGAAGACCAGATATAGTGAATACAGGGTCCCGGGTCTAGTAACACTTTAAAAGCACCTTACATTGGATATCCTTTAACCACTTCAATCTGACGTCCACAAGGTGGATCTCCCATCCTGGGTGGACGTCATATGACGCAGCGTCGCTCGGGACCCGGTGCGCGCGCTCGGCGGCCGCGATGTCCGCCGGGCACCCGCGATTGCCCTGGAAAACAGCGGGACCATGGAGCTGTGTGTGTAAACACACAGCTCCACGTCCTGTCACTGGAGAGGAGACCGATCATGTGTTCCAAGTAAAGAGGAACACCGATCGGTCTCCTCCTCTTGTGAGTCCCCTCCCCCCACAGTTAGAATCACTCACATAGGGAACATATTAACCCCTGCAGCGCCCCCTAGTGTTAACCCCTTCCCTGCCAGTCACATTTACACAGTAATCAGTGCAATTTTATAGCAACGATCGCTGTGTAAATGTGAATGGTCCCAAAAATGTGTCAGAAGTGTCCGCCGCAAAGTCGCAGTCATGAAAAAAATCGCAGATCGCCGCCATTACTAGTAAAAAAATAAATAAAATAAAAATGCAATAAATGTATCCCCTATTTTGTAAACGCTATAACTTTTGCACAAACCAATCAATAAATGCTTATTGCGATTTTTTTTTACCAAAAATATGTAGAAGAATACGTATCGGCCTAAACTGAGTAAAAAATTTAGTTTTTTAAAAAAAAAATGGGATACTTATTATAGCGATAAGTAAAACATATTGTGTTTTTTTTCAAAATTGTCACTCTTCTCTTGTTTATGGTGCAAAAAAGAAACGTTTGCAACGTTGCAACGTCGCACGACCGCGCAATTGTCAGTTAAAGCGACGCAGTGCCGAATCGCAAAAAGTGCTCTGGTAAGGAAGGGGATGAAGCGGTTAAAGAGTGTGAAGGATCACATCCTTGGCATTCATTTAAATGTGCGTGCCTCTCTGGATTCTGCAGACTTAAGGGTTACATTTAGATGTAATTTGTATTGCATAGTTACATTGGTCCAACTTGGAACCATGTAAGTATGTATATCTCATACCTGAAGGTTCCCTGTGGAAGCTGCAAATCATTGTAGTAATCACTGCTACTACAGTGATAGCAGCAGTCTCCCAGGTCCAGTGCTGAGCAGCTTTCCTTCTGCATAGTAGCCAGAGTCAGGTTGCACACTTGTCTCTGACACCCTTCACAGAATGCCTTGTATTTTTATGAATACAAGGCAATTTGTGGTTGCATAAAGTGAAGCGGTGGGGCAGTGATGTCATAATCTCCATCTTATCCAATCAGAGATTTCTTTCTATTTATTGAAAAAAATACCAGCCATTCAGTGAATTGTGCCAAAGCCAAGCATACCACCCCCCCCCCCCCCCCCAGAATCCCGTGGCCAGCAGGGACGGGTATTGAACCAATGGAAGTATGCATATCTCACACCTGAGTGAAGCCTCTGAAAGCTGCAAATCATTGAGACGATAGGAGTTTCTTGAGCAATGATCACTTTCTGGCTCTCAGATAAGTAACCACTGACAACAATAATCTTTTTAGCTACCCATAATAGGAATTCTTCCCAATGACCAAAAATGTAAGGAGCGTTCTGCCCTGTGGCCATCACGCTAACTGATGTTCACTGCTGCTGCTAAACGGGCATTTAGGAGCAGTTGGGCATTATTTTCTATGTTATCTTATGAGTAGTACATGTACACAGGGTCGTTTACAGTTGTTTCTAGGCAGTTGAGTTTAGAGACCTTTTTATGAAACGCAAAAAAATGGGTTCAGAATCTGAGTTTAGAGGCATTTCAAGTGCCAAAAGCATCTAAGCGCGTTTTGTTTACAGGCGTTTTTCATTTAAAAAAAAAAAATAATAATAATTTTATATTTTTTTAAACGCTTCTAAACGCAAACGCGGCATGTAAACGCGTCAAAATGGATGCTTAAACGTGGGTTAATATCTGTCAAGTTAAATCGTTCAGGAGAGGTTGTAAAAACATCCCCGTGTACATGAAGCTTTAGATGTAGAAATTATTAGCAGGTGGCTCCCTGAGAACAGAAAGTTCAAGGGTTTCTCCATATTAAGAAGGTTGAAAAAAGCTGTATTAGAAGGTGGCTATGTTTGTTCTCAATGGTCCCACTGTATGTAATAATGTATAAAACACTAAAAAGGGGTATTGGCGCTGTTCTAAAACAAAAATTAAATAATACAGGGGTATAAGATGTAGGGGTGGAGCGTATCTTGAATATTTAAAACATTTAAAATATCAACCCAAAATAAAGTGCATGTGTAAAAAAGGAAGTGAACCAGTGGTGTATACTAACACATAAACCACACTATACAAATCACACACTGTTGAAGGTACCCGAGATATGGTGTTTAACTAGCACGGAATAGTGATTTTTAAGAAATAAATATTCAGAGAGTGGGGTAAAGGTGAACAAAGTGCAGGTGCATCAATAAATAAATGAGGTAGACATATTGGCTGATTCCTTCAATACGGTAAAAAATTGATCATAACGTAAACAATATTAAAAAATATAGTATAAGTTAGAAGGCTGCCGAGAAGATTATATAAAGAATTAAATCCACTATAAACAAACAGTGATGTCACCCGTAAAGCCTGGGTGAAATAACTCCAAGGGGTATACCCTGTATATGATGTATATGTCTTTATCAGGTCCAGTAGAGATATACGTTGGTATAAAAAGATATATAAATACCAATAAAAAAGTAAAAAATTAATTAAATAAAAATAAAAAATTGTATATATATATATAAAAAATATATAAAAATATATACAAAAATAGTAAATCAATTAGTATGGAAGTCCTCCATAAAACAGGTGAAAATTATATAAATGTTCATACAATAACGCAGTAACCAGTATGTGTATGTAATCTGCTGCAAATTCAGTCTGATATCAGACCCAAACTAGTGAGTAATTGTTCCTGAGATTAGTACAATTGTGTTGATCCAGTGCTCCCCTCCTTCCGACACTGCCCCTTATGTGATTGCACTTACCAGAGTGCCCAACCCCTGCAGGGGTAATGAGCATAAAAGTAGTAATCCAAGCCGTCCTCGCTTGTCTAAGCTGGGGGTCCTCGCTCGTCTAGGCTGGGGGTGTCCTCTTTCTCCCGGGGGTTGCTGTCATCTGGATCCTATCTTTGGGTCATCAGGGTGTTCTCAGCAGTATAGGTGTTATATGTGGGGAAGGACAGACTCATAGCGTGAATCCGTTTTGTGAAAAGCAGTAATTTAATATTTAAAAAATATATTACAATTCACCACCAAGTGGTGTAGAAAAAATGTAATAATGTAGCCACCCTCTCTTGCTCGCTCCCAGGAAGTACTATGGACTATGGGATGTGTATGGTGCATAGAGGAGTATACAAGACTGCTACTAATGTGCACTGCTTGTTCCAAACAAACGAAAGTGGTGGGGAAAATGGCAGGTTCGAGAGCTTGTGGAGGATGTTACAAGAAGGCAGAAAAACACAAAAATGAAAGTATTTGATAAAAAATTAATTACAGGACCATTATGTGGTGGATGAGTATGGCATAGCTCCCAACTGTCCCTGATTTCGAGGGACTGTCCGTGATTTGGAGCAATGTCCCTCTGTCCCTCTTTCCACCTCATTTGTCCCTCATTTTGGTCTGATCTATATAGTTAATATAAAATGCACTTTTTGTCTTTCAAAAAGTGTTTCTCAGTGCTAAACCTTTCCTACAATTTCTAAATTGCTGCATTTGTACATTTTAAAAACCAATATAAAGGAATAGTAGTGGTTAAAAAAAAAGCACTTGTGGGTTGTGACAGGGGGCGTGTCCTCTGCCTACATACATTTGCTAGTAGGTGTCCCTCATTCCCATCTCAAAATGTTGGGAGGTATGGTATGGATAATTTTTAGCGCTGCGCAAACTGTCGGCGCTATATAAATCCTGTATAATAATAATAATAATTTTTGGGGAATAAGGATGTTGTTTAGTGTCACTTTAGGTTTTCGGTTAGTATTCAGATACTTTCAGTTTGGTTGTTGGCACAGCTAACGTTGCTAATAAAATGTTCGCTCTCCACAGCTCTGTGACTGACAAGACGATATCGGGTTCAGTTCCTCCAATCAACGTCTTGACAACTAATTCTTCATTAGGTAAGCCTGTTTCTTGTTAGTATGGGCTAACACAATGTATCAGACATTAATGCAAAAGAGCTAAGTAATAAAAGTAAAACTCCATATTAAAGAGGAAGTAAAGCCTTCCCCAAAAAAAAAAAAAAATGGAACCTGCAAGGCAAAGGCATAATGAGCTAGTATGCGTAGCATACTAGCTCATTATGAATAATTTACCTGAGAACAAAGCCTCCGAAGCAACTCTCATCCACGACCTTCTCCGGCGCCATCAAGCCCGGAGTGATTTCCGGGTCTCGACGATCCATCGCTGTCATTCGATGGATCGGCGATGACGTCACTCCCCCACATGCGCACGAAAGCGGCATATCGCCGTGAAACTCGGCATGCACAGTGCGCCTGCGCGCCGCTGTCTACGGCGCATGCGCCGTAGACAGCGATGCCTCTTTTTTTCTAAATATCTCTTAAACCATGTAGGTTTAGGAGATATTTATTGGACCTACAGGTAAGCCTTAATCTAGGCTTACCTGTAGGCCAAAGTGGTTTGTAAGGGTTTACAACCACTTTAATGCCCAGGGTTCCAGAATGGGAACATTCAACACCTGCACTGTTTTTTTTTGTATCTACTGAGGCTTCCATCTGCAAGATATTCCCTCATTCAACCTTCATCGCCATTATAAAGTCAAGTTATACAGTGAGGTTAAAAGTATTTGATCCGCTGCTGATTTTTTGTACGTTTGCCCACTGACAAATGATCAGTCTATAATTGTAATGGTAGGTTTATTTTAACAGTGAGAGACAGAATAACAACAAAAAAAATCCCGAAAAACGCATTTCATTTTCATAAATTGATTTGCATTTTAATGAGTGAAATAAGTATTTTACCCTTTCTCAAAACATGACTTGATGATTGCCAACACAGAGGTCAGACGTTTCTTGTAGTTGGCCACCAGGTTTGCACACATCTCAGGAAGGATTTTGTCCCGCTCCCCTTTGCAGATCCTCTTCAGGTCATTAAAGCGGAGCTCCATCCTAAAGTGGAACTTCCGCTTATCGGATTCCTCCCCCCCTCCGGTGCCACAATTGGCACCTTTCAGGGGGAGGGGGGTGCAGATACCTGTATAATACAGGTATCTGCACCCACTTTCGGGACTAGATAGCCAGAGCTGGCCCGCCCATATCCGAAGATGCCCCGTTGTGTCTTGGGAAACCCAGTTCCCAGGACACAACTGGGACCAATAAAGACACGCAGCGCGACTCGCGCATGCGCAGTAGGGAACCGGGCAGTGAAGCCGCAAGCTTCACTTCCTGATTCCCTGACAGAGGATGGCGGCGGGAACCTGGAACAGGTTAGTGTCTATTTTGTTGTCGGAAAGTCCAACCGTGTGTATTCTCCATAGAACATTTGTTGTCAGAATTTTCGCCAACAAATGTTTGAGAGCAGGTTCTCAAATTTTCCGACAACAAAACTTGTTGTCGGAAATTCCGATCGTGTGTACACAAGTCCGACGCACAAAAGTCCACGCATGATCGGAATCAAGCAGAAGAGCAGCACTGTCTATTGAACTTCATTTTTGTTGGCTCATCGTACGTGTTGTACGTCACCACGTTCCCACGTTCGGCATTTCCAACAACATTGACCGTGTGTATGCAAGACAAGTTTGAGCCAACATCCTTTTGAAAAAAATCCACGGTTTTGTTGTCGGAAAATCCTATCGTGTGTATGGGGCATAACTGTTTGCAAGAAAAAATATTGCACCATCTATTGTCTGCCTTGAGAAGCCACCAGTAATTCTAACCACAGCCCCACCATTATAACTAGAATTGATTGGCCTTTTAAAGTACTGTGTATGTAAACCCAGTTGTTAAAAATGTATCTGAGATTTAAAGTTGAAGATTCGTTAAAAACATTGTTTTTTATCTACAGCTTTAGTTATATTACGCACCTGTAATGAAGTATTCCCCATGATGTTCAGGTTGCCAGATTCTGTAGAAATCTTCACTGGAGGGCTGCCCTGTTCTTTTCCTGCTGCTGAACTTATGGCACTGTGGGGGTTAATAGCTTTGGGTTTCTAAAGATGATCCGACAGGGACACGTGCCCCCTCCTGTCCTCTCCTCCAGTCCAGGAGCAAGAAGAGGACAGGGCAACCCTGCATTGACATTTTCTACAGGATCCAGCAGCCTGCACATCATGGGTCATACTTCATTGCAGGTAAGCAATGTAACTAAAACTGTAGAAAAAATATTTTTAGCTAAACTTCAGCTTCAACATCATTTCAAGAGTAATTTTCATTTAAACACTAACTGGTGATCCTGCCATGTGCATTCGTTTTCGTCCGAATGCATTTTCGTCCGAATTTCAGGTATTTTCGTTATCGTTTTAACAAACGATAACGAAAGTGCAGAATCCGAAAAACAAAGATCCGACATAAACAAATGCTTTATTTTCGTTTTCGTTGTGACAACAGTTCGATATAGATAGGAGATTCGACACTGACAATAACAATCTGTGTCCATCGAACCTGTGGTCGAATGTGCCTAACCGTAACTCTATTAGTCCAAGATTATTCTACATAGAGAGAAAAGATTGGACATAGAGAGAAAAGATTGGACATAGAGAGAAAAGATTGGACATAGAGAGAAAAGATTTTACATAGAGAGAAAAGATTTGACGTAGAGAGAAAAGATTCAACGTAGAGAGAAAATATTTGACGTAGAGAGAAAAGATTTGACATAGAGAGAAAAGATTTGACATAGAGAGAAAAGATTTGACGTAGAGAGAAAAGATTTGACATAGAGAGAAAAGATTCAATGTAGAGAGAAAAGATTTGACATAGAGAGAAAAAAGATTTGACATAGAGAGAAAAGATTCACATAGAGAGAAAAGATTCGACATAGAGAGAAAAGATTTGACGTAGAGAGAAAAGATTTGACATAGAGAGAAAAGATTTGACGTAGAGAGAAAAGATTTGACGTAGAGAGAAAAGATTTGACGTAGAGAGAAAAGATTTGACGTAGAGAGAAAAGATTTGAAGTAGAGAGAAAAGATTTGAAGTAGAGAGAAAATATTTGCCATAGAGAGAAAAGATTCAACGTAGAGAGAAAAGATTTGACATAGAGAGAAAAGATTTGACATAGAGAGAAAAGATCGCTGCTGGAATTGGGTGGGGGAAGTAAAATAAAAAATAATGATGATGATGAATGTTATTGGCTGATTGTAACCAAAGAGGAGGAGCAGTAAAATAGCTAGAACTAAGTACACACGTACAGCCAACTTACTTTCACTTACGATTGCTAGCAGAGAGAGACACACACACTGAATCATTTCAGAAGACAGTCAATCTTAGCTGGTCCGTTTGTCAGAGAACCTGAATTATTTAGCAATTAAGCATAAGCACAGCAGCAGAACAATAGTGAAGCAAGCTACAGTTCAACCTAACTTTTTCATAATAATCTGCAGCTATTGTGTTAGTGTTGTGAACTTGATAGTGATACTAGTGTTGCTAGTGTTGTGATAGCCTCAGAGGCTGCCCGTGTTGTGGGGGGGGGGGGGGGGGGATTTATTATTATAGATTCTATATTATAGATTGAGATTCTATATAGATTCTATATACCCTATCTTGTTACCTGTCTGATCAGTGATCACTATCACCAGTCCATTTTCTGTTTGAACTATATACATTCAACATGAACGACAAAGATTCGACAAAGCATCGAAAAACATACAAACGTTGAATCTTTGGCTTATGGTGTCTGTCGAAAGTTCTAAGAAGATTCGACAGTGCAGCTAAACTATACAGAGTCATACAGTTTAGCTGCTCCGTCAAATCTTCTTTGAACATTCGACAGACACCATAAGCCTTCAATGACAGATTCGACCTTAATTCATTTGGATTTTCGGACGAATGCAATTTTTAACGAAAAACAAAATAAATAAAAACGAATTTCGGGAGTAACTAAATAAATGTATTTTTTTGGACGAAAACGAAATTCCGAAACAAATATTTCAGTGTGCACAAAAAATCGCAAAAATAAGATCTATTTTGCCAGTACAGTGCCTCCCAAAGAGAGGATAGTGAAGTGTCAGCGCGTTTTGCGAGATTCGCTATGTCAGGACCCTGGCATAATTGATAGTTCCTCCATGAATCCATCAAAAATAATCTACAAAATAAATAAATATAATAAACACCACAAAAAAAAACTCAAGAAACAATATAAAACAAAACTAAATAATATATACAGTATTCATAGATATCATGAAATACATAAAGTGTATGTAGACTAAAATCTGTCTATACTGCTGGGAAAAAAAAAAACACACAGCACCTTCACTATGTATTTGTTAGGTACAAGAAGCCCAAAAATCTAAACATGCACAGATATTTAGGAGAGAAAAGCTCATCTCCCCCAGCCTGCGAGGAGGACCAGAAAGCACGGACTAACATTTACAGGCTGGCAACAGAGGAAATTATATAGTAAACCACTCTGGACACACAGCAATTAGATGTCTCCAAATAAAATATTATAATGCACCCTCTATATGTAGCATTGAGAATTACTTAGATATGGTCACCCTAGGGAGAACCACCCTGAGAAAAGCCATGTAGCCAGTGGCGGTGCGTGCATAGAGGGCGCAGGAGCGCCGCCCCCCCTCTCCTGCACCGCTCTATCACCAATAGATAGATTCATGCATTGCATGAATCTATCTATTGTCACCGCTGCCGCCCCCTATTCAGGTGTCTGGCCCCTGATCGGGCGCCGGGCATCTGAATTACAGTGGGGGGGGGGGGTGTTGCTGGAAGCGCCCCTATTAGAGCTGTAAGCTCTAATAGGGGACCCTATTAGAGCGGTGTGCTCTAATAGGCTTCCCTAAGTGTAAACAGCGGGCGCACGGCTGTGCGTTCGCTGATTACACAGTACTGTGTTAGGGAAGCGAATACATCGCTTCCCTAACACAGACCCGCCTCTCAGCCAATCAGGTTGCCAGGTCTGTTACCTGTCACCTGATTGGCTGAAGTCACAGGCGCTGTGATTGGACGCTAGGCGTCCAATCACCTAGCGTCCAATCACAGCAGAAGAAGACAGGAGGAGCGCGGGAGAAGACATCCGACGGAGACATCCGACGGAGACACCGCTCGTCGCCTGACGCCGTCACCAGCTGCACACCGGGACAAGGTAAGTGCAGAGGGCAGGCAGGGGGCACAGTGGCAGCACTTAAGGGGCACAGTGGCAGAACTTGGGGCACAATGGAAGCACTTAAGGGGCACAATGGCAGCACTTAAGGGGCACAATGGCAGCACTTAAGGGGCACAATGGCAGCACTTAAGGGGCACAGTGGCAGAACTTAAGGGGCACAGTGGCAGAACTTGGGGCACAATGGCAGCACTTAAGGGGCACAATGGCAGCACTTAAGGGGCACAATGGCAGCACTTAAGGGGCACAATGGCAGAACTTGGGGCACAATGGCAGAACTTGTGGCAGAACTTGGGGCACAATGGCAGCACTTAAGGGGCACAATGGCAGCACTTAAGGGGCACAATGGCAGAACTTGGGGCACAATGGCAGCACTTAAGGGGCACAGTGGCAGCACTTAAGGGGCACAATGGCAGCACTTAAGGGGCACAATGGCAGCACTTAAGGGGCACAATGGCAGAACTTGGGGCATAATGGCAGAACTTGGGGCACAATGGCAGAACTTGGGGCACAGTGGCAGCACTTAAGGGGCACAGTGGCAGAACTTGGGGCACAGTGGCAGCGTTTTGATGGGCACAGTGGCAGCGTTTGATGGGCACAGTGGCAGCACTTGGGGCACAGTGGCAGCGTTTGATGGGCACAGTGGCAGCGTTTAATGGGCACAGTGGCAGCGTTTGATGGCACAGTGAGGCTGTTTGTTTGCGCCCCCCCAAAAATTTTGAGCACCAGCCGCCACTGCATGTAGCCATCGCTATAGTGTGCATATAGATAGGAAGAGATGGCAAAGAAGATGCAAGAGATGAGCAGCACTGAGATACAACTATTCATTAAAAAACTGTTAAAAATGTATTTAATTTTAAAATGGCAGGGGCTTATGATATACCTTGATTTAGCAAACTACATTTAATTTAGCTAGGGGATTTATTTAAAAAGGCCAAGTAGCTCAAATGGTTGTGTTGGTCCAGGAGAAGTTCCTGGATGTTGCTAATAGAATTAATATTTTTATGTTATTTCATGTATTTATTTTTGTTCTTATTAAAAAAAGAGTAAACCTCTTTAAAATCCCAGATTATGGACAACCACCAAACAGTATGATCTCTCACCCATCACCCTCTTACAGACCTCACCTCTACACTCCCAGGATGTAGACCTGGCCAGGAATCTCCACAACCTTCTGGGTTTTACTATAATGACATCTGGACGTCCCTGACCTGCAAGTCAAGACATTTTCCAAAGCCAAATGAGGCATTAGAGTGCCTTAAAGGGAAAGACATCTACATGTTTGGAGATTCAACTCTACGCCAGTGGTTCGAGTACCTGGTCAACTTCATACCAAGTATGATTTTTTTTCTTTTTTTTTACATTTTCATTTTACCCTTTTACAAAAGGGATAATTTCTTATTTTTCATTGGGGTGGTTTATATGTGATTATATGTGATTTTTGTTTTAACTGACAAAGGGATAGATGGAAATTTTGAAGCAGACTATCCTGTCCAAGGGGGGTGAGGTTGCTCACTCTTGAGTAGGAGGAAGGTCTATTGGATATTTTGATTAGACACGAGGGGATGAATTTTGAGTGGGATATAACACACTATTATGAATGATAACTCCCCTATTAGAGGTTGCCCATAAATAAGAATACCCGTACCTACCTCTCAAACAGACATGCTCATTTTTCTTGTCATAGTTTTTTCACAATTTTCTTTTCTGATAAGTATATTCTTCACCTCCTTGTTGATATACTGTATGTTGCTCACCTTTTCCTTGGGGTCCTTTTGATCTACCCTACTGCCCACATTATTACTTAATTTTAGATTTTAGACTTTTGACATACAGTATATTTTCAAGAAGGGACAGATTCAGGGTATGTATTTTATTAGGGTTGGGGATGGGGGCATTCTTTATGTAATGTCATTATTTGCAATAACAATTTTAGCAATGACATTTTTCATTATTCAAGGTCTTGTAAAGTTATTTCCCTAGAATGGTAATCTCTCTTTTATTAGCATTGCTTTTGGTAATGAGGATAACACAATATGGATTTAGGTGGTTTGGACTCCTAGGGACTAGATGGATACTTGCACATGAATAGATAGTTATTATGCACATACTAAGGGGGCAGACAATCCACAATCCACCCGCTGACACTCCCCCGGTGGGGTCATGGATGGCACAGAAGCCCCCCGGTCGGCCAGTCGGGTTGCAGGGGTCACGGGTGGCACCCCCCGTCTGTCAGTCAATCAGAACCCCCGCACTTACCCCATGTTGTGGGCAGCGCCTGGGCCTCTTCTCTCTCCGGGCTGCGGGTGGCTGCTGTCTTGGTTCCCCAGCGTCTCCTTCCTCCTCCTCCTAGTGGCCAATCTGATCTTCTGTCAGTCAATTGGGTGACGAGTCTCATGACCCACTTACTGATTGGCCGGGAGGAGAAGTGAATAGTGAATAGCGAATATTCATTTGCTATTGTCACACATCTGGGTGTGGTGTCCCCCGAGCCCACCCTTTTATGAAGCCTATTAGAGCCTCTGGCTCTAATCACGTACTTCAAACCCCCCCATTGGAATCCATGCGTTTGGCGCCCTGCATGTAGATCAGGGGGCTGGACGCATTGATAGTGGGGGCGGCGCCCATGCAACCCTAATGGACGGGTCACCACTGCTGTATATGGTCTATATACAGTATATATGTCACAACGATCATGGGATTTGCCTATACCGTAACTCTATAATTTTGAGAGTCTCCTAAATTGGAGCACATACAGTATATAGCACTTGGATCAAGCGCAGGTGTGCTTGAAGGGAGCCCACCCTTCCTTAAATGTATAGGGATGCACAGGACACCCAGCAAGGCAGCTGAAGGTATCCCGTACATGCCAGCATCAATCACCCTGTGTAAGTAAAGTCCCATGCATAGTTTATACGTATAGGTAAGCCTATAATAAGGCTTACCTATAGGTACTGTAAATATATCCTAAATGTGCACCGCTTAGGAGATATTTACTACAGTATATATGCAGCCGATGAGGTCATCGGTGCATGCGCTTTGAAGGAACGGCCACCCATGCTGTTCCTTCAGAATCCTGTGCCGCACATGCGTGGGAGATATGTCATCGCGGCTTGGGCCAGTCACGCAGCCGGAATCCGCGGACCCAGAAAGGAAGACGGGTGAAGATGGACGCTGCCTTCAGCGATGACATTGCATCACCGGAGGGCTTTGTTTTCAGGTAAGTTTCACATAATGTGCTAGTATGCGATGCATACTAGCATATTATGCCTTTATCTTGCAGGTCTAGAAAAAATAAATAAACGGTTTACAAACGCTTTAAGCCTTCCTACACTCTGTGTGTTATGTTCTACTGGCCCTTTTGTGTGTAAAGTAGGGCTGTTACTGATTCAAATGTTTGTGTTCGATTAATAGTTTTTTTTTTTTTTTATCAACTAATTTCGATTCATTATAACGCACATACGGATCCAACTACTTTTAGCTGATCTCCTTGCATTGCAACTCTGCATTAGTCAGTGGTAAATGTGGTATACACTATATACAATCACCTGACACTAGTTAGTTTCCACAATTCATGACTTAACTTCACAGTTCACAAATACATTTTAAATTCAAACTGTAGCACTGACGTAAGTAATTATTTTTTCCACATTTTTTTGTGACAATCCCTCCACCTCCGGTCTAACTAATCACTCTCACCTTCTGGCATGGACCCCTGTGCAAACAGGTGGTCATGAAAGTGGGTATCAAAAGGGTTAACACAGACCATAAACTTCTCTCATGTCTCCTTAGATCTCAGCAAGGACGCCAGGTCATGGGTAGAAAGAAAAGATCTAAGTGCTCACTGCTTAAGTATAAGATTACATTTTTGTGTTCAAACACAAACTACTCACATAAAGATGATAAAAACACAGCATGTAAAGCCGACAATCGTGTTAGTTCCATAGGGCAGCAGCGGGTGATGTCATGCGTAGCTCCTCCCCCGTACGCGTTACGTTCAATCAGAACTTCAAGTCACTGCACTCCTCCCCCTTCCCTTCGTTAGCAGACGGAGGCACTTGGGGAAGGGGGGAGGAGTCCGGTGACATTGATGTATGTGACGTCACCGGATCTCCGACGGAACTCCCTGAAGACCCGGAAGCCGGTGGAGAGGTGAGTACCGATCAAAAGAATTTTGATCGATAAAAAAAAATCATTTTCCACAGCCCTAGTGTAAAGTACTCCTAACCGCTGTATTCTGTGTGATAACCAATCCTGACCCCTGCATTCTCTGTAGTTTGCACTCCTTACCCCTGTGCCCTGTGTAATAATCACCCCTGAGCCCTGTAATCTATGCATTAATTATTTCTGACCCTTGTCCCCTGTGTTATGTACTTATGACCCTGTACTGTGTGGGATTACCACTCCTGACCCCTGTACTCTGAGCAGTAACCAGTCCTGGCTCCTTCATCTTTTGCATTATGCACTCCTGGCCCCTGTTTCCTGTGTAATACTCCTTCCTTACCCCTGCACTTTCTGCGATACCCATTCATGACACCTGCATTCAGTCTTACACACTCCTGACCTCTGAAATCTGTGCATTATACACTCCTGAGTCTGTGTTCCGTACTTTCTGTGTTATGTACTGCTGAGTCCTGTACTCTGTGCAATAACCACTCCTGACCCCTGTAATCTGAGTAGTAACCACATCAAACCCCTGTAATCTGAGTAATAACCACTTCAGACCCCTGCATTTTCTGCCTTATCAACTCTTGGCCCCTGTTCGATACCCCCTCCTGACCCCTGCATGTCATTAATTTGTGATTTTATTGATACAGCATTGCACTATTTAGCCCTGAGTCTTTTCCCTGTTCAACAATCAGTTGAGAAAACTGACACAGTGTAGTTAGTAGTTACATCTATTATACTGTGTGGGGTTTAAAAATGCAAATATCCTTTTTTTGGTTAGGGTGTGTATGATTATGCGTAATAATTCAATAAATTGCTCTTGACTTTGCTAAGCTTTTCAGATATTGTGCTGAACTCCTTTGAGTTTTGGTATGGCATAGTCATAGTCATGTCATAGTCATGTTACGGGTAGTCATAGGTTACAGCATGTTGGACCCCAGGGGGCTGAACAGGCAGGTGTCATAGAAGGTGATGGTTGAAATTAGAAATAATATGTTATAACTGAAATAAGGCTCTAGGATGCTTAAGTTATCAAATTTTTGTCTTTCACCTAGGTCTCAAGACGATCGATTTGCACATCAACTACCAGTCGGGTCCACTACTTGCAGTAGATGCTAACACTGGATTGGCTATACGATGGCGTGCTCATGGACTTCCCTTGAGGACCACAAAGACCATGATAGCTGACCTGCACTACGAGGCAGCCCACTTGGCTGGGATCAGTGGCGGACCTCATACTGTTATTGTATTGACCCTGTGGGCTCACTTTACCTCTTACCCCATCAGAGTTTATTTGGAGAGGCTGGAAAGAGTTCGTCAAGCCATTTCATCTCTGCTTTTCCGTAGTCCCAAGACGACAGTGCTCATTAAATCGGCCAACACGGGTTATAAGTCCATTTTTGGAAGTGACTGGTTGTCTCTTCAGCTGGACATTCTACTGAGGGCTGCCTTTAAAGGAATGGATGTCACTATTATAGATGCCTGGGACATGACGTCTTGTCACTACCTCCCCGACGACATCCACCCAGGTCCGCCAGTCATCAGGAATGTGGTGGACCTTATGTTGTCCCATATATGCCCTACGTGATTGATAAGATTATGTCCTCATGTTTTTCTATTCCTTGTTTGGATATCTGTTAAACTTGGGTTGAAAGACGGAAGAATGTTATATAAATCCTGGCATCCAGGCAGTTTCCCTGTATTGTTTTAGTTTGTATTTCACTTTTGCATGGTTGCTGGCAAGTTAAATTACAGACTGGCTTACAAGTAGCTTTTGGAGACTTTTATCCCCACCAGAATTTCATGTTCTGTCCAACTGGCATTACCATATCCAAACCTAATAATTGTATTCTCCCCAGTAGATTCTTCATAAATTAGAACATGTTCGAAGAACAACAACAACATGTACTGTGAACTATATATAGTGTATGTATTTTACCTATCTATCCAGCAGGTGCCACTGTAGTGTGTATCTATGTTAATGTATTTAGAGACATGTTTTGATATTTCTCCATGAAAGTAAAGCCGTATTGCTGTATCCAAGAAGCTTCCAGCGCTTATATCAATACTCTGCACAATAGGTTATGGGCCCATCATACCCAGCAAGCACCCAGCAGCACCCAGGCACTGGAAAGAGAACTATGCAACTCAGTGAGTAGTGAGCACTGTATACAAGCTACTGGAAGATGGCAAGCAGTTCAGATGTGAAGTTTGCAATTGCAAAGCTGAATAATGCCAATTACCAGCTGTGGAAGTTAAAGTTAGAAATGCTTTTGAACAAGGATGACTTGTGGCAAGTGCTGAATACAGACAGGCCCACAGACGGAGAGACGGAGGACTGAGATAGGTAAGATAGGCAGGCAAAAGCAATTATAAGCTTACTAGTGGAACTTCAGTAACTGAATTTATTCACTCTTGAGAATAATAAGGGGGAATATGATCAACATGTTCAAATATATAAGGGGTCCTTATAGTGAACTTGGTGTTGAACTTGGTGTTGAGTTATTCACTTTACGGTCAAGACAGAGGACACAGGGGCACTCTTTACGTCTAGAGGAAAAGAGATTTCATCTCCAAATACGGAAAGGTTTCTTCACAGTAAGAGCTGTGAAAATGTGGAATAGACTCCCGCCAGAGGTGGTTCTGGCTAGCTCAGTAGATTGCTTTAAGAAAGGCCTGGATACTTTCCTAAATGTACATAATATACTGGGTACTAACATTTATAGGTAAAGTTGATCCAGGGAAAATCCTATTGCCTCTCGGGGGGATGAGGAAGGAATTTTTTCCCCTGCTGTAGGAAATTGGAGCATGCTCTGCTGTTTTTTTTTTTTTTTTTTGCCTTCCTCTGGATTAACTGTGGGTATAGAATTGGGTACATTGGATTGTACGATATTTTTTATTTTTTTTTATTTTTTTTATGGTTGAACTGGATGGACTTGTGTCTTTTTTCAACCTGACTAACTATGTAACTATGACCAGCTTATACGCATAACAACAGAGAAAATGGCTAAAAGGTCTGTGGACTTCATTACAAAAACTGCATGAGCGTTCAAGCCTCAACAGTTAGCTGTTTATACTAAGAAAATTGTGTATTTTATTTTTATTTTTTTTATGGTTTCACTGGATGGACTTGTGTCTTTTTTCAACCTGACTAACTATGTAACTATGACCAGCTTATACGCATAACAACAGAGAAAATGGCTAAAAGGTATGTGGACTTCATTACAAAAACTGCATGAGCGTTCAAGCCTCAACAGTTAGCTGTTTCTACTAAGAAAATTGTGTAAGTTGAGACTAGAAGAAGGCCAGCAGATCATAGAGACACGTACTGCTATTATTAACGCTTTAGAAACCAGACCCAAGCAGGAACTAACGCTAGATTATGTCAAAAGCAAATTAATTGATGAATATGACAGAAGGAAAGAAAACACGCACCGTAGTGACAAAGCTTTCAAGATGTATAGAGGCATAAAGCACAACAAAGAAAGCAGAGCCTGTTTTTGCTGTAAAAAGACTGGTCACATATAAAAGGACTGTTCTATATGGAAAACTGAGCAGCGAAAGCTAGAGCTATCCACAAAAGAAAGAGTCAAAGTAGCCACAAGGGAAACTGCAGAGACATCATGGAATGACACCTGTAAAGTGACACAAGCCAAATTACTAGCAATGAGACCTTCTTCACAAACATTGATTACAGTGCAAAAGACAACGTTTTCCCAGCAAACGGGAAAAGCATCACTTCCGAAGGTAACGGCCAGGGCTTCCTGAACTGCATTACACCACAAGGAGGCAAGCAGAGTATCCTTGTAACGAAAGTGATGTCTGTTCCAGAACTAGAAGGCAGCCTTCTATCAGTGAAAAGTCTTGCAATCAATGGTCTCACAGTTAAGTTCCAGGGTGATGGATGCACAATTCACAATAATAAGCCATTCCTCGCAAAAGGAAAACTAGATGATCACCTATACAGTGTATAAAAGACATATAGCGCCACCTACCTAAAGTGTTATGTGATATAAATAAACTATAAAGTATACTAATTAGTACTCCACAGCTACTGTACACTTCCAGTGAATTCACCTCACCATACAACATATAAAATAAAATGAAGAATATAAGTGCAGAGCTATTAATCTATCATGTGAAATATCCAGTGATATCAAATTGTATTCAAATAAACAAATAAATCTATATAATAATGTGTTCAATTAAAGTTCATATGCTGAAACTTTTCTGCGTTGAATTATTGTGACTTCTCAATTCATGTATCATCCACCACTGTGCAAATCGTGTCTTCAGCAGATAATGTGCACACCTTCACCAGTCTTTATACCTGCTCACCTCATACAGGAGTCAGAAAGACTCAAAACAATTCCTTTCTTTCAGCTATGGTCTCATCTCTTCCACATCTGACCAGCTACTCTCTATCCACTTTCCAATCGCAAGAAAGATCGCTCATATATATTGCCCCACTGCTTTTCTCCTTCCTCCACACCAGCGTTATTACTCGGTATTCCTGATAGGATATGGCTCCACATTCATGCAACAATAAATAGAGGATACATAAGGGGTAGGCAACCTTTTGAGCACAGTGTGCCGAAATTTTTTTTCAAAGAAATTGAGCGTGCCAATTTTATAACAAAAAAATGTTAACTTCATACTCTTTACTTTTATAAAGTAAATGCTGTACACTACTTTAGTAGTGAGAAATTAACATCCTGCACTCTCATGCCTCAGATCAGCCCCAATTCCTGCAACTCCACACCTCAGATAAGCCCAAATTCATGCACCTTCATGCCTCAGATCACTGTCCCCCTGCAAATCTGTTTGCACATCTGCCCCACCACTGTCCAACTACCCCACCTCTGTACCCCATGCTCCTCTGTCCCACCACTGTAACCCCCTGTACATCTGCCCCACCAATGTTCCCCCTTTCTCATCTGCCCCACCACTGTAGCTCCATGCACATCTGCTCCATCACTGAACCATCTTCTCATCTGTCCTAACGCTGAACTTATCTGCTCATCTGCCCCACCACTGTATCCCCCTTTTTCATCTGCCCCATGACTGTATCTCCTGCACATCTGTCCCACCTCTGTACCCCCTGCTCATCTTTCCCACCACTGTAACCCACTTCTCATCTGGTCCAACACTGAACCCCCTGCTCATCTGTCCCACCGCTGAACCCCCTTCTCATCCCTGCCACCACTGTCGCTGTACCCCCTTGCTCTTCTGTCCCACAACTGTAACCCTCCTGCTCATCTGCCCCATCAATGTACCCCTTTTCTCATCTGCCCCACCACTGTACCTCCCTGCACATCTGCTCCACCACCGCATCCCCATGCTCTTCTGTCTCACTACTGAATCACCTTATCATCTGTCCTAACACTGAACCCATCTGCTGCACCACTGTAACCCACTTTCTCATCTGCCCCACTAATGTACCTCCTGCACATCTGTCTCACCTCTGTACCCCCTGCTCTCCTGCCTCACCACTGTTCCCCCTGCTCTCCTGCCACACCACTGTAACCCCCTGCTTATATGCCCCACCAATACACCTCCTTTCACACCTGCCCCACTGTTCTACCCCTTGCTCATCTGACCCAACACTGAACCCCCTGCTCATCTGGCCCAACACTGAACCCCCCCGCTCATCTGGCCCAACACTGAACCCTCCTGCTCATATTGCCCAACACTGAACCCCCCTGCTCTTCTGGCCCAACACTGTACCCCCTGCTTATCTGGCCCAACATTGTACCCCCCTGCTCATCTGCCCCAACCCTGTACCCCCTGCTCATCTGGCCCAACACTGAACCCCCTGCTCTTCTGTCCCACTGCTGAACCCCCTTCTCATCTCTTCCACCACTGTACCTACCTGCACATCTGCCCCACCACTGTACCCTCCTGCTCTTCTGTTCCACCACTAAACCCCCCCTGCTCATCTGGCCCAACACTGAACCCCCCTGCTCATCTGGCCCAACACTGTACCCCCCTGCTCTTCTGGCTCAACATTGTACCCCCTGCTCATCTGCCCCAACCCTGTACCCCCCTGCTCATCTGGCCCAACACTGAACCCCCTGCTCTTCAGTCCCACTGCTGAACCCCCTTCTTATCTCTTCCACCACTGTAACTTCCTGCACATCTGCCCCACCGCTCTTCTGTTCCACCTCTGAACCTCTTCTGTTCATTTTTCCCACCTCTGTACCCTCTTCTCATCTATGATATGCGTGATATTCAGAGTGGTGAAAGGAAGCAGAGATGAGACACATCTACCTGTCCTGGCACACTCATCCTGCTGATCCACCTCTCACATTCAGCCCAGGTCAGGGGGCATTTTTTAAAAGCAGTGGGCCTGTGTGCAGGATCATAAGTTGGGCCCCCGCAGCTGAGAAAAAGTGGTTGGGTGTGATTTTCAATACTTTGAATACTGGCTTTGGCTTAAAAAGAGTTCAGGGGTTCAGTAGTAAGTGAGGCAAAGGTTCAGAAATAATTTCAACAAAGTTCCCAGAAACACAACAATAATTCCACAAACTGTCACCTGATTGTGGTTTTCTCAATCACAGTGAAATCCCTTCTTTCTGAGATTGGTATTGGCAACCAAGCGAGTCATCTTCCTTCAGATGGTGGGCAGGGCTATCAGGACTGTTATTGGCTTTAGCAGTGGCCAAGACAGTCCTCCGCCTCCTGGAAACAGGGACTGCCCCCCCTAGCAGAACTGCACCCAATCTTTTCCCCATCACAAAAGCTGACGATCGCAGCTACAACAAAGTTAGAGAACCAAACAACGTTTCCCATCTTTTACAATGTGTGGAGGCACAGTTCCTCAGTGCAGGTGCGGTGTGGGGAATTCTGACAATTGGAATGCATTAGTGTCTCACTGACACTTCCCTGTGCTGCTCTGCTGATGGGGAGGGAGTCGAGTGTCGGCAAAAGAGGCTTTGTGTGCCAGGGGTTGCCTACCCCTGATCTAAAAGAACTAAATTATACTTTGTTTATAGTTATCTCCCAGTGCTGACAATGTTGTTGTCAGATGTTTATACTGAAATATTAACAGTACTATATTTATGGAAATCTATGGTTAAGGAGATTTTCACGTCTTTCCACAAATCAACCAAATAATTAAAATTAATTTATCCATGCTAGTTTGAAGACAAAAATGAATACAGCGATGTGCTAAAATATATATATATTTATTAACTAAAAATTCAGTGCAAAATAATATCAAATATAATTGGTGATGATACAAAGAATATAACTTCAAATATCAATTATATGGGTGATACAAATAATGATAAATTTTACCACAAGTTCTTGTTACAAAAATACCACGTCTCAACACTTCATGACGGCTTAGTAAATAGCTTTCTGTGGCTTTACAGACAATGAAAACAAACTAGGTGCTGATTTCTTCTCAAACAAATAGACCTTCAAGCTTACACTTTAAAAATGCACGGACAAAATGTTATACTGTGCACAGAGCTGGATAATTTAATCAAGACTTATTTACGGTAAAGATAATTCTCTAATAAATTTTATGTTTAAACATATATCATAACAAAACCATTGATACAGACTTTGGAATTAGCTTTTGTAGAGATATACAAAGATGTGTATTTCTGTTATAATTGGAATATGATTATGTCATGCTGCAGGTAAAAATAACACAATTCCAATGCTATGTCAAAAAGGTTTAATGGTTTAGCAATGTATATGCTAAATAATTTAATACCAAAAGATAAAATAGAAAATTAATACTTTACCGGAGAGCTAAGAAACGTTTGTTTTGAGAGATATCAGCTAAGCATCCCCAAAAGACACCTCCACCATTCCTACATTTCTCTGTTCTCTCATTGTCCTCCTGCTCTCTCTCCTCCCGTTCTTCTTTAGATGTCCGCTTTCAAGATCCCCTCTCGGCTATGTGTATACACTGTAACCATGACAACACAATTTAGGAAGCCATTTTGGACCTTACCATGAGGGGGCAATGTTGTATTACACTTTATATTTAAATATTTTATGAAAATGTCAACATATATTCCAGATAACCTTTGACTTAGAAAAAAGGTGTGCAAAAAAAATATATATAGTGCGTGACTTTTATGAAAGATATTATATTAAAAATATCAGATCCGCTGCAGTTATAAAGCACCTACCAATATTGGGTGGTAGGTAATATTACATAAAAAGTGTAGCTGCGCTGATCCTAAAGTGATTATATATCTTACCACAAAAATGTGAACAATTTTCATCTGTGATTCATAAACAATTATTAATAAAGACAATGATCAAAACTATATATATATATATATATACACAGTATCTCACAAATGTGAGTACACCCCTCACATTTTTGTAAATATTTTATTATATCTTTTCATGCGACAACACTGAAGAAATGACACTTTGCTACAATGTGAAGTAGTGAGTGTACAGCTTGTATAACAGTGTAAATTTGCTGTCCCCTCAAAACAACGCAACACGCAGCCAATTATGTCTAAACCGTTGGCAACAAAAGTGAGAAATGTCCAAATTGGGCCCAAAGTGTCAATAAGTGTCAATATTGTGTGTGGCCACCATTATTTTCCAGCACTGCCTTAAACCTCTTGGGCATGGAGTTCACCAGAGCTTCACAGGTTGCCACTGGAGTTCTCTTCCACTCCTCCATGACAACATCATGGAGCTGGTGGATGTTAGAGACCTTGCACTCCTCCATCTTCCATTTGAGGATGCCCCACAGATGCTCAATAGGGTTTAAGTCTGGAGACATGCTTGGCCAGTCCATCCCCTTTACCCTCAGCTTCTTTAACAAGACAGTGGTCATCTTGGAGGTGTGTTTGGGGTTGTTAGCATGTTGGAATACTGCCCTGCGGCCCAGTCTCTGAAAGGAGGGGATCATGCTCTGCTTCAGTATGTCACAGAACATGTTGGCATTCATGGTTCCCTCAATGAACTGTAGCTTCCCAATGTCTGCAGCACTCATGCAGCCCCAGACCATGACACTCCCTCCACCATGCTTTGACTGTTGGGAACTTGGCAAGACACACTTGTCAGTGTACACCTCACCTGGTTGCTGCCACACATGCTTAACACCATCTGAACCAAATAAGTTTATCTTGGTCTCATCAGACCACAGGACATGGTTCCAGTAATCCATTTTCTTAGTCTGCTTGGTTTCAGCAAACTGTTTGCGGGCTTTCTTCTGCATTATCTTTAAAAGAGGCTTCCTTCTGGGACAACAGCCATGCAGACCAATTTGATGCAGTGTGTGGCATATAGTCCGAGCACTGACAGGCCTACAACTTCTGCAGCGATTCTGGCAGTACTCATATGTCTATTTCCCAAAGACAACCTCTGGATATGATGCTAAGCACATGCACTCAACTTCTTTGGTTGACCATGGGAGGCCTGTTCCGAGTGGAACCTGTCCTGTAAAACCACTGTATGGTCTTGGTCACTGTGCTGCAGCTCAGTTTCAGGGTCCCAACATTGTCTCTTCTTATAGCCTAGGCCTTCTTTATGTAGAGCAACAAATCGCTTTTTTTTGATCCTCAGATAGTTCTTTGCCATGAGGTGCCATGTTGAACTTCCAGTGACCAGTATGAGAGAGAGAGAGCAATAACACCAAATTTAACACACCTGCTTCCCATTCACACTTGAGACCTTGTAACACTAATGAGTCACATGACACCGGTAAGGGAAAATTGCTAATTGGGCCAAATTTGGACATTTTCACTTAGGCCTCTACTCACTTTTGTTGCCAGTGGTTTAGACATTAATGGCTCTGTGTTGAGTTATTTTTAAGGGACAGCTGTACACTCACTAATTTACATTGTAGCAAAGTGTCATTCCTTTAGTATTGTCACATGAAAAGATATAATAAAATATTTACAAAAATGGGAGGGGTGTACTCACTTTTGTGAGATACTGTATATAGTGAAACATGTGTTAACAATAGTCCCAATAATTGTCTTCACAAGCTGGTTGTTTGAATCCCACATGCACAAATTCACATCCGTGATTAGGAAACTTTTCACCAATTCGTGAAACACCACCACCTTCTGAAATGGGCACTCACCAGAAACCGAAAAATATGTTGCCTTTGGTTTATGCTGGGTTAACCATTCCACTCTTACAGCTATATCTGGGGTTTTCCAAATTGGTTGCCAATAGTTACTCCTTATACCTCCTCATTGGTCTTGGTATCTCATAAAAAGCAGACATCCATCATTGCGCAACATGTATTTAAAATGTATTATATTTAATAAGGTAAATATATAAAATGTGCACTCACAAATCCAGTGCCTTTAGACCAGCACTACAACACAAGTCTTTCCAGCAGTGTATGGTCCAAGCCTCGATCTGGTGCAGGTTAGGTCAGGTCAGGAAGTGACGTCGACATTTACCCAGAAGCCTCTACATGTTTCGCATACAATCATGCGTCATCAGGAAGCCCCTAACCTTTAACTTAGTCTTAAAGAAAAACTATAAAGTACAATGAACTGTCAAACATATGTTATACTTCTCCAGACTTTCGTCTCTACCTGAAATATAAGGCCTCTAAGTGAATCTAACCCACACAATTAACTTGTGTTCTAAATACCTTGAGAATTAGGTCATTTGTTTCTCAAAATGCAATAATTATTTAACACAAAAGTTCACTCTAAGCATTCTTATCCATTTAAAAAAATGTATAATATTATAAGCACACTCTGCTTATGTTAAGATAAAGATATACCAATATATTTTTATGAATATATCCAAACAATATATCATGATTAATATAAAAAAGAAATGAAAGAAAAATATGAACCAAAAAAATTGATGAATGAATGAATGAATGTTTTGTATAGCGCTGCAAATGCAAACTGAATCGCCTCAAGGCGCTTGTCTGCCCCTGTTTCCTGCTGTATTAGAAGAGGTGGGTCTTGAGTTTTTTCCTGAATGCCTGATGGTTTTCTTCCAAGCGGATGTCGTTTGGTAGCGCATTCCATAGCCGAGGTCCCTGTACTGCGAATCTTCGTTCTCCCTTCGATTTGTAGCGGGCTTTGGGGATGAGAAGGAGATTTTGGTCTGTTGATCGAAGTCTGCGATTCGGTATGTATTTTCCTATTTTCTCACAAAGGTATTGAGGAGCATTTCCTTGTGTACATTTTTTCAATTAATTATGCGTATAATTACTCAAATATAATTTACTAATTTATTGAGAATTATTGCTAATATAATTATTTGCAATGCACAATTTCTGGTTCATAATATTTTATTATTATAATTTTTTCACAGATTCTGGCTTAAAATATGCACACACAACATGCATCAGTTAGGTGGCGTGACTGTCTGGGTCTGTCCTTGGCTGCTGCTTCCCTTGGCCCTTTCCCCAATTTTTTGGATGGGTGGGAGTTACCCTGCCTCAACACTGGGTGAAACAGTTCATTCCAGACCACCCTATAAGCCCGTTACTGGAATTGGATTTAACTTACAGTCGACTCTGTAAGTATTTTCACCTCGTGGTTGTCTTTGGCATTTCCTTCTTATTAGAAGATTCTATACATTAATGGTCATTTTATTTACTTGATTTTCAGTGTACATGTACATCCTACCCCTGATGATTGGCAAGAAGCTATGAAATGTGTCGGGTTGTCAAAGGATGCCCAGCTCAGCCTATATTAATCATGAAGTTCAATAATATCATTATCCTTTGTTTGTCATTTTTTATGCGATTCATGTATGTTCAATATGTAATTATTTTTAAGTTTTATTTTTCTATATATTTTTCATGGTGTATTAATCATGTTCATCGATTGTTTGAATTAAATTTATCATTATTATTATAACTAATGTTGTGAATCCTGTTTGATTATATTTTTATTTTATTGATTATGCTCTTTAAACAATCATGGACCACCCTCAGGGGTAAATGTTATCAAATTAATATCAATTAGATCTATTCATACACTGAGTTATTTATATATATTATCCATAAAGTCCCACGTCCACTTTCCATTTCCGTATGGTTCATAATATAGTTCTAAATGAACCTCTATCCTTTAGACAGTCATGAAAAGAAAAAAAATATATATGTTTTTCTGTTAATCTTGAAACCTGAGTCACATTCTTCTTAACACAATCTTTAGGCTTATGACAATGCACATTAGCCCATGGCCCTTATCTTTAAGTGTCTGAGGCTCTTATTTTACGATCTGAGATAGTGTGCATGGGGCCTTCAAGTCTCTTAAGAAAAATCTCTGTCCACCAGTATGAACTCAATATAACCTCTTAAGAAACAATATATAGGAACAAAATGGCTCATCTCATGTCCACAAAAATGTAAAATAATATGATTTTGGCCTTCTAAATTAATCCATTTAAACCCTAATAGTTCTGACATTGTGATAAACCTTTTTTTAAAAGCTGTCAGCTGTGAGCAGAGAACTCCCTGCACTGAATCGAGGAAATGCTGGATTAAGATCGTGAGGGGGGTTGAATTGAGATTTTTTAATGATTAATTGTGCAGTACATCTATGGGATTCCTTATAGATATCAGGTTGTGATGCATTTGTATATATCTTTCTAATAGGCTGGTAATCGGAAACTTCTGATGAAATGTCTGGGAGGCACCTGCTCTGTTAACCATTTCTTCACTATTGAAAATAAATTAAAGTTTGATGGAAGTTACTATAATTAGTGATTAATTGTATAATTGATTCCAAATGTGCTTTGAAGCATTTAAATTGACCTTCGTGTGTTCAGTGATTTAGATGTGTTCCGATCTGAAGAAGGGTGTGAGCTTGTAAGCCCTAAACTGTAATTATGGAATACTTTTGACATGTATGGACATTTTGTTCAATTAATTTTATGTGCAGCAATCCTCTTGACTTTTTTATATATGGTCGGTGGGATGACCAGATTGCTTTGCACTGTTTGAAAACAGTTGTGCTGCTCTCCCCGCCTATTTCGTATATATATATATATATATATATATATATATATATATATATATACACAAATAAACAAATATTTAGAAACAATAAAAGTCCATTCATGTGATCCACAAAACTTAGTAATAATTGAAAACTTTTAATAATTGAAGTGAAAAAGAAGATCCAAAACACAAAAAAACCTTGGAGGTAATTAAAGTAAAGATATCCCCTTACCAGATATCATGACCTTTCAAGGCCGATATGTGCATCAGTGAGTTGTTACCCCTCACTACAGGTATATCCAGCTCAGCTTTTCCACCTGTTAAAGGGAATGTCAATATTGTGTCTATCGATCTCCCATCGGCCTCAGATCCAATTGAGCCATATGTTAGGAAGAAGAGGAAACACACCTCATTGCGCAACATCCAGTTAAAAGCACAAGAATGTTATTAAAATTCCAACTACAACAAGGATTAGTGTACAGGCATATTGGAATACACATCAGTACCACGCTCTGCTCATGATTTTTTGGGCGTTGCTATATTGATGAAGCATTACTCATTCAGAGGGGCACAGAAGATACTTGGATTGTTTTTATGGAGGAACTTAATGTTAAACATATAGGTATTAGATGGAATTAGGAGTAAAGCCATACGGAAGTCAATTTTCTGGATTTAGTTATTATACTGGGTTCAGTACAAAGAATTAAAGAAAAAAAACGGAGAGGAATGGTTACATTCCATTATCCAGTTGCCATCATCTCAAGTGGCTTTCTGAGATTCCCATGAGCCAATTTTTGAGAATTAGGTGGAATTGTTCTGACAAGGATGAGTTTTTGAAACAGTCAGAAACAATCAAAGATTTATAGAAAAGGGTTACCCACCAGAAACCCTGGATGTCACGATTTGACAAATAGCTTCAATGGAAAGAGAGGGGATGTTAGTCTCCAAAGATAGGGTGGATTTTGAATTGGTTCTTCCACACGACATACTCTAGTCAATACGGGATTATAAATAAATTGCTCAATAAACATTGTAAGGTGTTAAAAAATAATAAAAAAAACTCTGCGTACAGCTCTCCCTGAACACCCCAAAGTCATTTTTAGAAAAGCACTGGGCCTTAGAAATTATATAGCCCCAAATATAGTGAAACAACCATTAAGACAATTTGAATGTTTTTTTCCCCTTGTCTGAAATGCCCAGTATGCAGATGTGTGGGCCCCAACTGTATTAGAACTACCAAATTTTCTTCCACAGTCACAGGTAAAACATATCCAATAGAAAAGTTTATATCATGTAACACTAAAAATGTAGTATATTTATTGGAATGTAAATGGTAAATGTAGTTGTGGGAAACAATATGTAGGTAGAACGAAAGGAGCCCTACATGTTAGGATAGGGGAACATCTGGCTAATATTAAAAAAGGCTTTCCAAAACATAATTTATCTAGACATTTTGCTTTAAAACATTGTAAAGATCCTACTCAAGTAAAGGTTATAGGTATACCCCATTGGAGGGGGAACAATATAGAACGCCAAATATACAGGCGAAACTCGTTGGATATAGGAATTAAAATCTCACCAACCACAGGGGTTCAATTTTGACCAGGATATAAATAGTTTTAGCAACAATAGCTAATAAATTATACATATTTTGAAATTGGGAACTATCCATAATTCAGATCTTTGATCCATCCAATGATTTTAGTCATGATATAATAGATGATTGCATAACCAGTGTAGATTGCGATAAATTGTTTAGATGATAAATCAATCTTAGATGTCAATCAAGCAGGAACTATTTACCATATTGGTAGAATGAACCATTTAATTTTATATTTTTATACATATATTTTTATACATATAATTTAAGTACCTGGACTCATATGCCAGATGATTTTATTATTAATATAGTTGTATGGATCTAATAATCATAACCATATGTTATATAAAATCTTTGATAATAATGTATCAGTTAGTTGTAATTGCAAATATGTTTTTTAATATCAATAATTATGTCCACGCTTATATAATAAATGCCATTATAATGTATTATTTTAGTGTGATTGAGTCGCTTTAGAGTCGATTCATCTGCCAGCACTGATTCAGTGTGTATTGTTAGCATACACCAGAGAGCAGTCAAACTCCAACATCATGGCTGCTGAATGTGCCAGATGTTCTACCACATCGTGGAGGTGCGTTCCAGGATGGTTTGCAGACCATCAGGAAGTGAGTGCTGCCATCTGGTGTTGAACACCTCTAATCACGGCTATCCCTTACTGCCTGTTGATAATGTTCTGTTGAACAAATCGTACGTCGGCAAAGCAAGAAATAGAGGTGACGGACGCATACACGAACAGAGCGTGTATTATATGTATATATATATATATATATATATATATATATATATATATATATATATATATATGTGTGTGTATATATTTTAAAATTGGGGGTTACTTAGCCTTAGTGTAGAGGCCCATGTTTATTGAAGTAAAAGAAAAAACAGTCCACCCAGGATTCCCATGCAAGGGTTTCAACTTCAAAGGAATAATGAAATAACAAATGGAAAATACCAAGCCACCTGGATCTCAGGTCAGCACTGCAAATTCACTGAGTTAGAAAAAGGATCACTCCCTTGCGTCAGTATTTTGTTGAACCACCTTTTGCTTTAATTACAGCCTTTAGTGGGTTAAGATATGTCTCTACTAACTTTGCACATCTAGACTTTGCAATATTTGCCCTCTCTTCTTTGCAGAACTGATCAAGTTCAGTTACTTTTGATGGTGACCGTTTGTGGAGTGCAGTCTTCAAGTCATTCCACAGATTTTCAATAGGATTTGAGTCTGGCCTCTGACTAGGCCATGCAAGGACATTCACCTTTTTCTTCTTCAACCACTGTGTGCTAATTTTTGCTGTGTGCTTTGGGTCATTGTCATGTTGGAAGGTAAACCTTCTTTCCATTGACAACTTTCTGGCAGAGGGCAGCAGATTTTCCTCAAGAATTTGATGGTATTTTGCCCCATCCATTATTCCTTCTATCCTCACAAAAGCGCTTCTGGAAGAATGGTCAAACATTCCCATAGACACACTCCTAAACCTTGTGGACAGCCATCCCAGAAGAGCTGAAGCTGTTATAGCTGCAAAGGGTGGGCCAAATCAATATTGAACCCTACAGACTAAGACTGGGATGCCATTAAAGTTCATGTGCGTGTAAAGGCAGGTGTCCCAATATTTTTGGAAATATAGTGTATGATTAAGCAGCCAGCTCACCAAGTATAGGATACACTATACCAATAAATAATAAACTCCAAAAAAAGTGCTGCACTTAAAGCAAGTGATATACAAACAAATTGCCACAAAAATCCACAGACAGAAAAATAAATATGATTAATCTTATAATAGTTCACAGTGACTTCTATGAATGACTTCCACCAGTGAATTCTTAAAAGGCTAGTATCTTTAAATGTACACTTAGTGCAAGCAAACACCAGCTCATGCTCCCCCAACCATGTGGATGTGCTGAATGTGACTTTAACGAAGAAGTCAGAAAGTTCTTGTGGTTATCAAAATGCAGCAGCCTGGAATGGGGTAGATAACAGGTCTGCTTTAATCCTCCATACTATCAAGGCCAGGTACATAGCAGAAAAAACAAAACAAGACCACTTCCCATAGTGTGAATACGATATACATTTAATTAAAATAAGGTTAAAACCACTCACATAAAAGATTCGGCATAAAACCTTATAGGCATGTATACTACAATTCCTAGAATCCTCGAGGATGCGCTTGCATGCGCACTGGTGTCATGGCCTGTGGCTCCTCCCTACGCGTTCCGTCATAAATTACGCCATCAGTTGCCCATGCCGAGCAAGCAACCTCCTGTGCTCACTATAAGTGCCAAGCAGCCACTTGGCATGGGACCTGGAAGAAAGTGGCGATCACTCTAATAGAGGGGATTTTTACAGAGATTTCCAGTTTCCACAGGCATGGCATGTGCATACTTATGTTGGCCCAAGCTAGACCAATGTAACTATGATAAAAACCCATATCAGGAATTTAGCTTTAATGGTTGTACTTTTCCCCAGACTTACAAGCCCTACATCACAGAGCCAGTAAAGCCATATGTTGCACTGGTGAGAGCTAAGAAGCGTTAAACAGCTATATTCAAGTTGGTAATATTGGCTTTTTAGAATGATGGCTATATCTACAGTAAGCTATACACCTAAGGTTCTGGATGTACTGATGGCTAAAAGGGGCAAAAGGTAATGATTTGCATAATTCTGCTGACCTAGTCATAAGCAGAGACTGGGCTCCTTGTTTTTGGGTTTTGTGCTGGAAAGTGAAGACATGTAAATCTCTACTGTTATAAGAAGACAATGCTGTATCTCACAGTACTTTGGTGGTGGGATTTTTGGTCCTGTTGTACCACCTCACTGCAATCCCAAAGCTGAATTGCAGTTATTCAGCTCCTTTGTAAAAAATTAAGGCACATTATGAGTAAGTCCAGTGAGATGCATGACACCTCCTGGGTTTAGCTCTAATATTTATATCAGACAGGTTTATAGTTCTCCTATAAGACAACTATTGCTCTAGTTCCAGGAGACCGACGCTGATCCTTCTGAGCTCTATATCTTGAACAGGAGAGTCACTACAGCTGCTAAGCCTGCCCCTCCCCTGCTCATTCACAGAAGCTTTGGCATATGAACACATTCACATAATACAAAGGCTTCTGTGAATGGGCACCAGAGAAGAGAGGTGGGCATAGCTGATCTGTGTGTTTCTTTCCTCTCAGATCCCCAGAGTGTCTCTCTCTAAAAGTTTTTCTACCTTAATGAAAAGAAAGCCTTTACAACCACTTTGAGGTGTGTGCTGTTCCCCTGAACTCACAAGCCCCACACTATAGAGCCAGTAAAGCCAAATCTTGCACTGATGAGGGCAAAGAAAACAGAAACAGCTGTAAGCAAGTTGGTTATATTGGCTTATTAAAATTATGGCTATACAGTGCATCCGGAAAGTATTCACAGCGCTTCACTTTTTCCACATTTTGAAATGTTACAGTCTTTTTCCAAAATAGATTAAATTTATTATTTTCCTCAAAAATCTAAAAACAATACACCATAATGACAACGTGAAAAAAAGTTTTTTGAAATCTTTGCAAATTAAAAAAGAAAAAAAAACATTTACATAAGTATTCACAGCCTTTGCGTAATACTTTGTTGAAGCACCTTTGGCACCAATCGCAGCCTCAAGTCTTTTTGAGTATGATGCTACAAGCTTGGCACACCTATTTTTGGGCAGTTTCTCCCATTCTTCTTTGCAGGACCTTTCAAGCTCCATCAGGTTTGATGGGGAGCTTTGGTGCACAGCCATTTTCAGATCTCTCCAGAGATGTTCAATCGGTTCAAGTCTGGGCTCTGGCTGGGCCACTTAAGGACATTCACAGAGTTGTCCCGTAGCCACTCCTTTGTTATCTTGGCTGTGTGCTTAGGCTGGTTGTTCTGTTGGAAGATGAACCTTCGCCCCAGTCCAGAGGGCTCTGGAGCAGGTTTTCATCAAGGATGTCGCTGTACATTGCTGCATTCATCTTTCCCTCCATCCTGACTAGACTCCCAGTTCCTGCCGCTTAAAAACATCCCCACAGCATAATGCTGCCACCACCATGCTTCACTGTAGGGATGGTATTGGCCAGGTGATGAGCGGTGCCTGGTTTCCTTCAGATATGACGCTTGCTATTCAGGGCAAAGAGTTCAATCTTTGTTTCATCAGACCAGAGAATTTTGTTTCTCATGGTCTGAGAGTCCTTCAGGTGCCTTTTGGCAAACTCCAGGTGGGCTGTCGTGTGCCTTTTACTGAGGAGTGGCTTCCCTCTGGCCACTCTACCATACAGGTCAGTGGCAGCTGATGGGTTTTTGTTTGGGGAGGGCGGCAAACAACCAAACCCCCCCCCCCCCGCCGCTGTCTGCCTGTCGGGCCACACTTACCCCATCAAGGCATATGAGTAGCAGCGGCGGGGATCATGCATTCCAAGGAGCAGCGGTGGGGACCGGGCATCCTTCCATCGTCTCTTCTCCTCTTTGCTTCCGCTGTCTCCTCCTCTCCTCCTAGGCATCCAAAAGGAGCGCCTGTCCTTTCAGCCAATCGGGTGATGGGTATCAGACCCGCTACCACATGAATAGGGAGTGGCCGCGACGGCAATGGATAAAACTATGAAACTATCCATTGCATATAGGGGGGTGGCAAGGAGAGAGGGGGTATCGCCCCGGTGCCCCTAATGGATGGGCCACCACTGATACAAGCCTGATTGGTGGAGTGCTGCAGAGATGGTTGTTCCCCTCTCTCCACAGAGAAACACTGGAGCTCTGTCAGAGTGACCATCGGGTTCTTGGTCACCTCCCTGATGAAGACTCTTCTCCCCCGATCGCTCAGTTTGGCCGAGCAGTCTGCTCTAGGAAGAGTCCAGGTGGCTCCATACTTCTTCTATTTACAGATGATGGAGGCCACTGTGCTCATTGGGGCCTTCAATGCTGCAGACATTTTTTATGTACCCTTCCCCAGATCTGTGCCTCCATACAATCCTGTCTCAGTGGTCTACAGACAATTCCTTGGACTTCATGGCTTGGTTTGTGCTCTCACATGCACTGTTACCTGTTGGACCTTATATAGACAGGTGTGTGCCTTTCCAAATCATGTCCAATCAACTGAATTTACCACAGGTGGACTCCAATCAAGTTGTAGAAACATCTCAAGGATGATCAGTGGAAACATAATGCACCTGAGCTCAATTTTGAGTGTCATGGCAAAGGCTGTGAATACTTAAAGTATGTACATTGTTTTTAATAAATTTGCAGAGATAGTTACATAGTAGGTGAGGTTGAAAAAAGACACAAGTCCATCAAGTCCAACCTATGTGTGTGATTATATGTCAGTATTACATTGTATATACCTGTATGTTGCGGTCATTCAGGTGCTTATCTAATAGTTTCTTGAAACTATCAAGGGAATTCAACATCCTTGCCGCTCTTAAAGTAAAGAACCCTCTACGAAGTTTAAGGTTAAACCTCTTTTCTTCTAATTTTAATGAGTGACCATAAGTCTTGTTAAACTCCCTTTTGCGAAAAAGTTTTATCCCTATTGTGGGGTCACCAGTACGGTATTTGTATATTGAAATCATATCCCCCCTCATAAGCGTCTCTTCTCCAGAGAGAATAAGTTCAGTGCTCGCAAACTTTCCTCATAACTAATATCCTCCAGAGCCTTTATTAGCTTTGTTGCCCTTCTTTGTACTCGCTCCATTTCCAGTACACCATTCCTGAGGACTGGTGCCCAGAACTGGACAGCATACTCCAGGTGCGGCCGGACCAGAGTCTTGTAGAGCGGGAGAATTATCGTTTTATCTCTGGAGTTGATCCCTTTTTAATGCATGCCAATATTCTATTTGCTTTGTTAGCAGCAGCTTGGCATTGCCTGCCATTGCTGAGCCTATCATCTACTAGGACCCCCAGGTCCCTTTCCATCCTAGATTCCCCCAGAGGTTCTCCCCCCAGTGTATAGATTGCATTCATATTTTTCCCACCCAAATGCATTATTTTACATTTTCCTACATTAACCTCATTTGCCATGTAGTTGCCCACCCCATTAATTAAGATTTCAAACAAACTTCTTTCTCGTTGTCATTACGGGTTAGGTATTATTTGTAGAATTTTGAGGAAAATATTGAATTTAATCCATTTTGGAATAAGGCTGTAACATAACAAAATGTGGAAAAAGTGGAGCTTTGGGAATATTTTCCGGATGCACTGTATCTATGCACCAGAGGTTCCTGATGCACTAAGGGCTAAAAGGGACAAAAATAAATGATTTTCATGACTTTACCAACTTTTTTACCAATAAGCAGAGACTAAGCTACTTGTTTTTAGGTTTTGTGCTGGAAGCGAGGATGTGTCAATGCCTTCGGATATAAGAAGAATGCTGTTTGTCACACACTAACTATTATGCCCCACAGCAAAATGCAGGAGTTTCTTAAAAAGCTGCAATATCACAAATGACCACTAGATGGCAACACAACACTATTGCATCCAATAGGAAAGACTATTTCAAGTTTACTAAAGAGTAACATTCCTAATACTAAGTGCAGAAGCTCCAGTGTCAGCAATCTTGGAATACAGAAGTCCTTGCATTTACAGAATTACTTCATAGGCATAAATACGAGTGACTGGTATCCTCTGCAGGCTGTGCAGACAATAATGTTTTTCTAGTATTACTAGGCTTCATCTTTGGCTTTTATTCTTTACTAGGGATGAGCCGAACACCCTCCGGTTCAGTTCGCACCAGAACCTGCGAACAGGGGACATGTATCAATGCAAAAAAAAAAACTTTTAAAAACAGCAGTTTTTTCAGGAGCAGTGATTTAAATAATGCTTAAAGTGAAACAATAAAAGTGTAATATTCCTTTAAATTTCGTACCTGGGGGGTGTGTATAGTATGCCTGTAAAGGGGCGCATGTTTCCCGTGCTTAGAACTGTCCCTGCACAAAGTGTAATTTCTGCAGGAAATAAAGTAATTTAAAAGCACTCGCGGCTATAATGAATTGTCAGCTCCCCATAATACGGAGAACAGTCATTGAAAGTCATTGATAAAAAAAAAATGCGTGGGTTTCCCCCCCAAATTCAATTACCAAGCCCTTCAGCTCTGGTATGTATATTAAGGGGAACTCCACGCCAAATTAAAAAAAAAATTACGTGGGGTTCCTTCCAAAAAAACAAATATTAAGGGGAACTCTTCTCCAGGATCCAGCGATGGGTGATCTCTCCCGATGGTCCAGCGCAGCGCATCCTCCTTAGCTAAGACCTTATCAGGCTGTCGGGATTCCCGCAGTGTCTCCGGTGGAGACAGGATGCGCTGCGCTGGACCATCGGGAGAGATCACCCATCGCTGGACCCCGGAGAAGAGATCATCCATCGCTGGATAGCAAGAGTGGATTACCACCGCTGGAATCTTTTTTTAATAAAGGACTTTTCCCAACAGTGTCTGTGTGTTTTTTAACAATTTTTTACACTTTCTTTGTGAAATGGTAGGGGTACTTTTGTACCCCCTTACCATTTCAAACAGTGGGGGGGGGGGGGGATCTGGGGGTCCTCTTGTTAAAAGGGGCTTCCAGATTCTGATAAGCCCCCTGCCCGCAGACCCCCACAACCACCGGCCAGGTTTGTGGGGATGAGGCCCTTGTCCCCATCAACATGGGGACATGGTGCTTTGAGCGGTCACAGACCCCCAAAGCATCCTCCCAATGTTGAGGGCATGTGGCCTGGTACGGTTCAGGAGGGAGGGCGCTCACTTGTCCCCCCTCTTTTCCTGCGGCCTGCCAGGTTACGTGCTCGGATAAAGGGTCTGGCATGTATTTTTGGGGGGAACACCACGCCATTTTTTTAAAATTTTGCATGGAGTTCCCCTTAAAATCCATAACAGACCTGAAGGGTCTGGTATGGATATTTGGAAGGAACCCCACGTAATATTTTTTTAATTTGACCCGGGGTTCCCCTTAATATCCATACCAGACCTGAAGGGCCTGGTAATTGAATTTGGGGGGAACCCCACGCATTTTTTTTTTTTTTTTGATCAATGACTTTCAATGACTGTTCTCTGTACTATGGGGAGCCAACAATTCATTATAGCCGCGAGTGCTTTTAAATGACTTTTTTTCCTGCAGAAATTACACTTTGTGCAGGGACAGTTCTAAGCACGGGAAACATGCGCCCCTTTACAGGCATACTATACACACCCCCAGGTACGAAATTTAAAGGAATATTACACTTTTATTGTTTCACTTTAAGCATTATTAAAATCACTGCTCTTGAAAAAATGCCTGTTTTTTTGCATTGATACATGTCCCCTGGGGCAGGACCCAGGTCCCCAAACACTTTTTATGACAATAACTTGCATATAAGTCTTTAAAATTAGCACTTTAGATTTCTCCCATAGACTTTTACAGGGTGTTCCTGTAAAAGTCTGTTTGCTGTTCGGTGAACAGGCAAACAGGCAATGTTCGAGTCGAACATGCGTTCGACTTGAACTCGAAGCTCATCCCTACTCTTTATTTACCACTTATAAATGTAAGATACTATGAACAGAGATCTCAATCCTGCTCTATTTTGGTGTTTTTGTACATATATTGCTATGTAATTATATGTCCTAGTTGACCCAACTTTTAAAAAGAAAAAATCATGTTTTTTTTGTATACTGTACCTTTATGTATTAACTCTGGGATAATTAAATACCGTCCAAATACATTAATCATGTGTATGGTTTTGGAATCTTGGTGTGCTTTGTGTATTTCTTCCAGATCTGTGCAGTAATCCCTAACCCACATCTTTAACCTCTCCCTCTCCTCCGGCACCTTTCCTTCCCCGCTCAAACATGCACTGATTATCCCCATACTCAAAAAACCCTCACTAGACCCCACCTGTTTGAATAACTTAAGACCCATCTCCCTGCTCCCGTTTGCCTCCAAGCTCATCGAACGCCTTGTCCATGACCAAATGAGTCGCTACCTCATGGACAACAACCTTCTCGACCCCCTACAGTCTGGCTTTCGCCCACAACATTCTACTGAATCTGCCCTACTAAAACTCACCAATGACCTACTAACTGCTAAAACCAATGGCCACTACTCCATACTCATACTTTTAGACCTCTCTGCTGACTTTGACACAGTTGACCACCTGCTCCTCCTCAGCAAATTACACTCCCTTGGCCTCCATGATTCTGCTTTATCCTGGTTCTCCTCCTACCTATCTCAGCACACTTTCAGAGTCACTTACAACTCCATCTCCTCCGCTCCCCTTCCTCTTTCTGTTGGGGTACCCCAACGTTCCTTCCTTGGGCCCCTCCTATTCTCGCTTTATACCTCTTCCCTAGGCCAGTTGATAACCTCCCATGGTTTCCAATACCACCTCTATGCTGACGACACCCAGATCTATCTCTCCACTCCTCAACTCACCCCCTTGATCTCTTTACGGATCTCAAACTTACTGAATGACATATCGGTATGGATGTCACACCACTTCCTCAAACTCAATCTTTCTAAAACTGAGCTCATTATATTTCCTCCTTCACGGCCCCCCCCCCCCCCCCCCCCCCCCCCCCCCCCCCCCGTGACTTCACCATTAATATCAACAACACAACCATTGGTCCCTCCACACATGCCAGGGTCCTGGGTGTAATCCTTGACTCTGACCTCTCCTTCAGCCCCCATATCCAATCACTGGCTAAATCCTGCCGCCTTCACCTCCGCAACATCTCCAGAATTCGACCCTTCCTAACTAATGACACCACAAAGCAATTTATTCACTCCTTGATTATTTCCCGCCTTGACTACTGCAAGGGCCTACCCTTAAGCAGGCTATCCCCCCTTCAGTCTATTATGAATGCTGCTGCTAGACAAATACACCTCACTAATCGATCCGTAACTGCCGCCCCTCTCTGCCAATCCCTTCACTGGCTTCCCCTACCCCACCGTAAAAAGTTCAAAATGCTAACTATAACATACAAGGCCATTCACAACATCGCCCCCATCTACATCTCCAACCTCATCTGCAGATATTGCCCAAACCGTCCCCTCCACTCCTCCCAAGACCTCCTGCTCTCCAGCTCCCTTGTTACCTCCTCCCATGTTCGCCTTCAGGATCTCTCCAGAGCCTCTCCCATCCTCTGGAACTCCCTGCCCCATTAAGTTTGATCAGCCCCTACCCTGCCCACCTTTAAGAGATCCCTGAAAACTCATTTAATCAGGGAAGCCTATCCCACACCCACCTAACAACAACTGTCCCCCAGCCACCCCCATCAAATAATTCTCTGCAGCTATTACCTTTTGTACCACCGCCCCCGTCCCGTTAGAATGTAAGCTCTATGAGCAGGGTCCTCCTGTACCTTTTGTATTGTACTGTACTGTAATTGTGTTGTCCCCCCCAATACATTGTAAAGCGCTGCGTAAACTGTTGGCGCTATATAAATCGTATAATAATAATAATAATAATCCACATCCACTAAAGACCTGTCCCTGCTTCTCTCTCTCCTTGTGCAGGGTTACTGGTCTTGTCTCCGCCCCCTCCTGTAGTTTTCTGCAGGCAGCCTGTAGTGGATGGGGCCTTCTAGGTCCCTCCCACAGCTTTGCACAGGCTATGTACAGCACAGTGATGATGCCACTTTTATAAGGTAAGATCTGAGTGTGCGAGGGAATTTGGTGCACACAAAGTGGATTTAAATCCATTGCGACTATTAAAGTGGAACTTTATTCTCCCAATCAACACTGATTATTTTTAATCCTTTTGTTGCTAGCATTAGTAAATAGGAAAGTATATTATATTTACTTGTTTTAAACTTTTTTGTTGCATTTATTCAGCTACTACCTGGTTTATTGCCTAGGCCAATGATGTCATACATCCCAGGAGTCTTCAGGATGGTCAACAACTGTGTTACTTTTTAAAGAGGAACTGCAGTTTGCTCACATAATTTGTAATAAAAACATCTTTGCCAATCTATAGCTTCACTCCAGCCACTTTGCATATTATTTAATATATACTGTGATTCTGTACTTGCCAAATATGCTGCAGAAATCTCCCTCCACTAAGTCTGGCAGCAGCCATTTTAACTGTGGGCAGCTGAAGCCGCTGCCTGTTCACTTCCTGGATTTACACAGACATACGAGAGGCACACCTCCAGCTCTGCAGCTCTCATTGGCCCACTTATGACTCTTCCCCCCTCACTTCCTGGAAAACTCTGATGACAGTGAGAGAGAGAGAGAGCTGTGCATGATGTGATAAGCCAGACAAGAAACAGGAAGTGGGCTGTATATGGTATTTACTGGCAGGGAAAAATTTTTTTACTATACAATGTTAAAACAACAACAAGGGCAGAAGATTTAATAGATGGAATGATGAAAAAATTACTGTAAGTAACCCAGGAATCTTCAGGGGGGGAGGGGAGCTAAGCACATTCTCCCGCATACATGGTTGAGCTAAGGGCAGATTGATTCTAGGAAGTAAAGGCTACATGAATCATTTGCCCTTACTCAAGATGGCCACGGCTAGAAATGCTAGGGGGTTGTTTTTCAAAGTGATTTTTCAACAAAATAAAGCAGAGACGTGGATGTATGGGGGCGTTTGTTTTGAATATTAAAAATGAATTAACCTTGTTTACAGGGCACTTTTACCCCCTCCTGCCCCACTGTCACATTTTGAATGACAATTGCACGGTCATGCAACGCTGTACCCATATGACATTTTCATATTTTTTTTACACAAACAGAGCTTTCTTTTGGTGGTATTTAATCACTACTGGGTTTTTTATTTTTTTGCTAAACAAACAAAAAAAGACCGAAAATGTTGAAAAAAAATACGTTTTAATAGTTTTTTTTATAAAATTTTGCAAACAGGTAATTTTTCTCCTTCATTGATGCGCGCTGATGAGGCTGCACTGATGGGCACTGATAGGGTACACTGATAGGCACTGATAAGTTGGCACTGATGGGCACTGATGAGGTAGCACTGGTGGGCACTAATCAGGAGGCACTGATGAGGTTGCACTGATAGGTGGCACTGATGGGCAATGATAGGTGGCACTGAAGGGCACTGACAGGCAGCACCGATGGGGGGCACTGATGGCCAGTGATAGGCAGTACTTATGGGTGACACTAATGATGACGCACTAATGGGCACTGATTGGCAGCACTGATGGGCACTAATAGGTGGCACTGGTGGGCACTTCTCAGCAGTACTGATAGGCATTGGTAGGTGGCACTAGTGGACACTGATGGTGCGGCAGTGGCTCGATGTCCCGTTTACACAAGCCTGTAGTTGGCTTATTTTTTTCTCCTCTCACTGTCAGTGTGAGGGGAAAAAAAGCCGATTACCGGCTTCTGTTTACATCATGTGATCATGTGATCAGCTGTCATTGGCTGACAACTGATCATGTAATAAAGGGCCTGGATCGGCCCTTTACTCCGATCTGTGATCAGCCAAGTCCCAAGGACTTATACTGATTATATAGTATTTTCCTTAAAGTGGTTTTAAAACCCGATTCATGAAATTTGAACTAAGCACATATATCTGTAGTGTTTACGTATCCTTCTCCAAAGCTCTTCGTGTAAGTTCTCTCTGGTGCTCCATTCCTCTGTTATCAGCATGAGTCACTTCTGACAGGTTCTCCGACACATGAGATAACAGCAGCTGAAAATTTGTGTCGGGGAGGGAGCTTAGAGGTAGTTAAAGTGGAGTTCCACCCCAAAAAAAAATGTCATTAATGTACATGTACAAAAGTAACATTTCTGTCTTTGCAGATGACACCAAGCTATGCAGTGGAATAACATCCTTACAGGAGGTCTCCAATTTACAAGCTGACATCAATGCTCTGTCTAATTGGGCGACTATGTGGCAGATGAGGTTTAATGTTGATAAATGTAAAGTTATGCACTTGGGGGCTAAAAATATGCATGCATCATACATGCTAGAGGGAGTACAACTGGGGGAATCCGTAGTGGAGAAGGATCTGGGGGTTTTGGTAGATCATAAGCTCAATAATAACATGCAATGTCAAGCTGCGGTTTCCAAAGCGAGCAAAGTCCTTTCTTGTATTAAGAGAGGTATGGACTCCAGAGAGAGAGATATCATTTTGCCCCTGTTCAAATCATTAGTAAGACCTCATCTGGAATATGCAGTTCAGTTTTTGGGCACCAGTTCTCAAAAAGGATAACAGGGAACTGGAGAAAGTGCAGAGAAGGGCAACCAAGCTGATAAGAGGCATGGAGGAGCTCAGCTATGAGGAAAGATTAGAGGAACTGAATTTATTTTGAGAAGAGGAGAATAAGGAGGGATATGATCAACATGTACAAATATATAAGGGGTCCATATAGTGAACTTGGTGTTAAGTTATTCACTTTACGGTCAACACAGAGGACACAGGGGCACTCCTTACGTCTAGAGGAAAAGAGATTTCATCTCCAAATACGGAAAGGTTTCTTCACAGTAAGAGCTGTAAAAATATGGAATAGACTCCCTCCAGAGGTGGTTCTGGCTAACTCAGTAGATTGCTTTAAAAAAGGCCTGAATACTTTCCTAAATGTACATAATATAACTGGGTACTGACATTTATAGGTAAAGTTGATCCAGGGAAAATCTGATTGCCTCTAGGGGGATCAGGAAGGGATTTTTTTTTCCCCTGCTGTAGCAGATTGGAGCGTGCTCTTTTGGGGGCTTTTTTTTGCCTTCCTCTGGATCAACTGTGGGTATAGAATGGGGTTTATTGGATTGTACGATATATTTTATTTTTATTTATTATTTCTTTTTTTTTTATGGTTGAACTGGATGGACTTGTGTCTTTTTTCGGCCTAGCTAACTATGTAACTATGTACATAAGAACAAAAAAAAAAACATTTGTAGAAAAACATTTTTTTACTCACCTCTAAATACCTGTTGATAGGGGGTCCCTCGTAGTCTGCCTCCTTCAGCGCCTGGGCTCTTGACGTCACTTCCCTCAGCACAGGAAGGGAGATCAGCTCTCCCCCTCCCTCTAGGCAGTCATCTGGGCCACGTCACAGGTCCCAGATGACTGCATGGCCAATCACGGTGCGCAGCTCGTGCATGCACAGTGGGTGCAGCCACAGCCAGGGCGCCCACAATCACAATGCCTGCGCCACCGAGCGCAGGGGGAGACAAGCGCGGCTCACGGTGCGCACCTCTGCGGTTTTTATTTTTTGTGATATTAATAGAAAAAGAGCGACAATGTTGAAAAAAATAAAGTTTTACTTCCCCCCCCAAAAAAAATGTCTTTATAAATTTAGGTCAATATGTATTCTTCTACATATTTTGGTAAAAAAAAATATTGATTGGTTTGCGCAAAAGGTATAGCGTCTACAAAATAGGGGATAGATTTATGGCATTTTTATTATTATTTTTTTTTACTAGTGATGGCCTTAATCTGCGATCTTTAGCGGGACTGCAACATTGCGGCGGACAGATCAGACACTTTTGACATTTTTTTGGGACCATTGACACTTATACAACGATCAGAGCTAATAAAATGCACTGATTACTGTGTAAATGTCACTGGCAGGGAAGGGGTTAACACTAGGGGGCGATCATGGGGTTAATGTGTTCCCTCATGTGTAATGTAACGTATAATGATGGCAGCTGATCGGCAAGTGGTTAAAGGGGTTGTAAACCCTTGAGGTTTTCACCTTAATGCATTCTATGCATTAAGGTGAAAACCCTAATGCATTCTATGCATTAAGGTGAAAACCCTAGTGCAGCAACCCCCCTTTTACTTACCTGAACCCGATTGTGCCAGTGAGGAGAACGAGCTGTCTCGGGAGCCATTGGCTCCTGCTGCTGTCAATAAAATCCAGTGACACGTGAGTCGGGGTCGGGCCAAGTCCTGCTGTCTGTGTCAATGGAATGCAGCTCTCCAAGGGGGCGCTCAATGCAGAGAGGACCTAGGAGCGCCGCTGAGGGACCCCAGAAGAGGAGGATCTGGGCCACTCTGTGCAAAACCCTTGCACAGAGGAGGTAAGTATACCATGTTTGTTATTAAAAAAAAAACCTTTACAACCCCTTTAAGCTTAAATGAGCTTGTGATTTCTCGCTGTCGCCAGTAGATGTCACTAGTATCACTGGTCATAGTATGATATTTGATCAAAAAGTGTAGCGCTAGCGTATACAGTGAAGTACAATACATACATCTATCTCAATACAATAAAATAACTTGTTGTGTATAAGCAACATTAGTAAAAGTATTGGGACTCAGAAAGAAGCTTTGGCATATGAACACATTCACATAATACAAAGGCTTCTGTGAATGGGCACCAGAGAAGAGAGGTGGGCATAGCTGATCTGTGTGTTTCTTTCCTCTCAGATCCCCAGAGTGTCTCTCTCTAAAAGTTTTTCTACCTTAATGAAAAGAAAGCCTTTACAACCACTTTGAGGTGTGTGCTGTTCCCCTGAACTCACAAGCCCCACACTATAGAGCCAGTAAAGCCAAATCTTGCACTGATGAGGGCAAAGAAAACAGAAACAGCTGTAAGCAAGTTGGTTATATTGGCTTATTAAAATTATGGCTATACAGTGCATCCGGAAAGTATTCACAGCGCTTCACTTTTTCCACATTTTGAAATGTTACAGTCTTTTTCCAAAATAGATTAAATTTATTATTTTCCTCAAAATTCTAAAAACAATACACCATAATGACAACGTGAAAAAAAGTTTTTTGAAATCTTTGCAAATTAAAAAAGAAAAAAAAACATTTACATAAGTATTCACAGCCTTTGCGTAATACTTTGTTGAAGCACCTTTGGCACCAATCGCAGCCTCAAGTCTTTTTGAGTATGATGCTACAAGCTTGGCACACCTATTTTTGGGCAGTTTCTCCCATTCTTCTTTGCAGGACCTTTCAAGCTCCATCAGGTTTGATGGGGAGCTTTGGTGCACAGCCATTTTCAGATCTCTCCAGAGATGTTCAATCGGTTCAAGTCTGGGCTCTGGCTGGGCCACTTAAGGACATTCACAGAGTTGTCCCGTAGCCACTCCTTTGTTATCTTGGCTGTGTGCTTAGGCTGGTTGTTCTGTTGGAAGATGAACCTTCGCCCCAGTCCAGAGGGCTCTGGAGCAGGTTTTCATCAAGGATGTCGCTGTACATTGCTGCATTCATCTTTCCCTCCATCCTGACTAGACTCCCAGTTCCTGCCGCTTAAAAACATCCCCACAGCATAATGCTGCCACCACCATGCTTCACTGTAGGGATGGTATTGGCCAGGTGATGAGCGGTGCCTGGTTTCCTTCAGATATGACGCTTGCTATTCAGGGCAAAGAGTTCAATCTTTGTTTCATCAGACCAGAGAATTTTGTTTCTCATGGTCTGAGAGTCCTTCAGGTGCCTTTTGGCAAACTCCAGGTGGGCTGTCGTGTGCCTTTTACTGAGGAGTGGCTTCCCTCTGGCCACTCTACCATACAGGTCAGTGGCAGCTGGTGGGTTTTTGTTTGGGGAGGGCGGCAAACAACCAAACCCCCCCCCCCCGCCGCTGTCTGCCTGTCGGGCCACACTTACCCCATCAAGGCATATGAGTAGCAGCGGCGGGGATCATGCATTCCAAGGAGCAGCGGCGGGGACCGGGCATCCTTCCATCGTCTCTTCTCCTCTTTGCTTCCGCTGTCTCCTCCTCTCCTCCTAGGCATCCAAAAGGAGCGCCTGTCCTTTCAGCCAATCGGGTGATGGGTATCAGACCCGCTACCACATGAATAGGGAGTGGCCGCGACGGCAATGGATGAAACTATCCATTGCATATAGGGGGGTGGCAAGGAGAGAGGGGGTATCGCCCCGGTGCCCCTAATGGATGGGCCACCACTGATACAAGCCTGATTGGTGGAGTGCTGCAGAGATGGTTGTTCCCCTCTCTCCACAGAGAAACACTGGAGCTCTGTCAGAGTGACCATCGGGTTCTTGGTCACCTCCCTGATGAAGACTCTTCTCCCCCGATCGCTCAGTTTGGCCGAGCAGTCTGCTCTAGGAAGAGTCCAGGTGGCTCCATACTTCTTCTATTTACAGATGATGGAGGCCACTGTGCTCATTGGGGCCTCCAATGCTGCAGACATTTTTATGTACCCTTCCCCAGATCTGTGCCTCCATACAATCCTGTCTCAGTGGTCTACAGACAATTCCTTGGACTTCATGGCTTGGTTTGTGCTCTCACATGCACTGTTACCTGTTGGACCTTATATAGACAGGTGTGTGCCTTTCCAAATCATGTCCAATCAACTGAATTTACCACAGGTGGACTCCAATCAAGTTGTAGAAACATCTCAAGGATGATCAGTGGAAACATGATGCACCTGAGCTCAATTTTGAGTGTCATGGCAAAGGCTGTGAATACTTAAAGTATGTACATTGTTTTTAATAAATTTGCAAAGATAGTTACATAGTAGGTGAGGTGAAAAAAGACACAAGTCATCAAGTCCAACCTATGTGTGTGATTATATGTCAGTATTACATTGTATATACCTGTATGTTGCGGTCATTCAGGTGCTTATCTATAGTTTCTTGAAACTATCAAGGGAATTCAACATCCTTGCCGCTCTTAAAGTAAAGAACCCTCTACGAAGTTTAAGGTTAAACCTCTTTTCTTCTAATTTTAATGAGTGACCATAAGTCTTGTTAAACTCCCTTTTGCGAAAAAGTTTTATCCCTATTGTGGGGTCACCAGTACGGTATTTGTATATTGAAATCATATCCCCCCTCATAAGCGTCTCTTCTCCAGAGAGAATAAGTTCAGTGCTCGCAAACTTTCCTCATAACTAATATCCTCCAGAGCCTTTATTAGCTTTGTTGCCCTTCTTTGTACTCGCTCCATTTCCAGTACATCCTTCCTGAGGACTGGTGCCCAGAACTGGACAGCATACTCCAGGTGTGGCCGGACCAGAGTCTTGTAGAGCGGGAGAATTATCGTTTTATCTCTGGAGTTGATCCTTTTTAATGCATGCCAATATTCTATTTGCTTTGTTAGCAGCAGCTTGGCATTGCATGCCATTGCTGAGCCTATCATCTACTAGGACCCCCAGGTCCTTTTCCATCCTAGATTCCCCCAGAGGTTCTCCCCCCAGTGTATAGATTGCATTCATATTTTTGCCACCCAAATGCATTATTTTACATTTTCCTACATTAACCTCATTTGCCATGTAGTTGCCCACCCCATTAATTAAGATTTCAAACAAACTTCTTTCTCGTTGTCATTACGGGTTAGGTATTATTTGTAGAATTTTGAGGAAAATATTGAATTTAATCCATTTTGGAATAAGGCTGTAACATAACAAAATGTGGAAAAAGTGGAGCTTTGGGAATATTTTCCGGATGCACTGTATCTATGCACCAGAGGTTCCTGATGCACTAAGGGCTAAAAGGGACAAAAATAAATGATTTTCATGACTTTACCAACTTTTTTACCAATAAGCAGAGACTAAGCTACTTGTTTTTAGGTTTTGTGCTGGAAGCGAGGATGTGTCAATGCCTTCGGATATAAGAAGAATGCTGTTTGTCACACACTAACTAATATGCCCCACAGCAAAATGCAGGAGTTTCTTAAAAAGCTGCAATATCACAAATGACCACTAGATGGCAACACAACACAACACTATTGCATCCAATAGGAAAGACTATTTCAAGTTTACTAAAGAGTAACATTCCTAATACTAAGTGCAGAAGCTCCAGTGTCAGCAATCTTGGAATACAGAAGTCCTTGCATTTACAGAATTACTTCATAGGCATAAATACGAGTGACTGGTATCCTCTGCAGGCTGTGCAGACAATAATGTTTTTCTAGTATTACTAGGCTTCATCTTTGGCTTTTATTCTTTACTAGGGATGAGCCGAACACCCTCCGGTTCAGTTCGCACCAGAACCTGCGAACAGGGGACATGTATCAATGCAATAAAAACCTGAAGGGTCTGGTATGGATATTTGGAAGGAACCCCACGTAATTTTTTTTTAATTTGACCCGGGGTTCCCCTTAATATCCATACCAGACCTGAAGGGCCTGGTAATTGAATTTGGGGGGAACCCCACGCATTTTTTTTTTTTTTATCAATGACTTTCAATGACTTTCAATGACTGTTCTCTGTACTATGGGGAGCCAACAATTCATTATAGCCGCGAGTGCTTTTAAATGACTTTTTTTCCTGCAGAAATTACACTTTGTGCAGGGACAGTTCTAAGCACGGGAAACATGCGCCCCTTTACAGGCATACTATACACACCCCCAGGTACGAAATTTAAAGGAATATTACACTTTTATTGTTTCACTTTAAGCATTATTAAAATCACTGCTCTTGAAAAAATGCCCATTTTTTTGCATTGATACATGTCCCCTGGGGCAGGACCCAGGTCCCCAAACACTTTTTTATGACAATAACTTGCATATAAGTCTTTAAAATTAGCACTTTAGATTTCTCCCATAGACTTTTACAGGGTGTTCCGCGGCTTTTCGAGTTTGCCGCGAACACCCCAAATTGTTTGCTGTTCGGTGAACAGGCAAACAGGCAATGTTCGAGTCGAACATGCGTTCGACTCGAACTCGAAGCTCATCCCTACTCTTTATTTACCACTTATAAATGTAAGATACTATGAACAGAGATCTCAATCCTGCTCTATTTTGGTGTTTTTGTACATATATTGCTATGTAATTATATGTCCTAGTTGACCCAACTTTTAAAAAGAAAAAATCATGTTTTTTTTGTATACTGTACCTTTATGTATTAACTCTGGGATAATTAAATACCGTCCAAATACATTAATCATGTGTATGGTTTTGGAATCTTGGTGTGCTTTGTGTATTTCTTCCAGATCTGTGCAGTAATCCCTAACCCACATCTTTAACCTCTCCCTCTCCTCCGGCACCTTTCCTTCCCCGCTCAAACATGCACTGATTATCCCCATACTCAAAAAACCCTCACTAGACCCCACCTGTTTGAATAACTTAAGACCCATCTCCCTGCTCCCGTTTGCCTCCAAGCTCATCGAACGCCTTGTCCATGACCAAATGAGTCGCTACCTCATGGACAACAACCTTCTCGACCCCCTACAGTCTGGCTTTCGCCCACAACATTCTACTGAATCTGCCCTACTAAAACTCACCAATGACCTACTAACTGCTAAAACCAATGGCCACTACTCCATACTCATACTTTTAGACCTCTCTGCTGACTTTGACACAGTTGACCACCTGCTCCTCCTCAGCAAATTACACTCCCTTGGCCTCCATGATTCTGCTTTATCCTGGTTCTCCTCCTACCTATCTCAGCGCACTTTCAGAGTCACTTACAACTCCATCTCCTCCGCTCCCCTTCCTCTTTCTGTTGGGGTACCCCAACGTTCCTTCCTTGGGCCCCTCCTATTCTCGCTTTATACCTCTTCCCTAGGCCAGTTGATAACCTCCCATGGTTTCCAATACCACCTCTATGCTGACGACACCCAGATCTATCTCTCCACTCCTCAACTCACCCCCTTGATCTCTTTACGGATCTCAAACTTACTGAATGACATATCGGTATGGATGTCACACCACTTCCTCAAACTCAATCTTTCTAAAACTGAGCTCATTATATTTCCTCCTTCACGGTCCCCCCCCCCCCCCCCCCCGTGACTTCACCATTAATATCAACAACACAACCATTGGTCCCTCCACACATGCCAGGGTCCTGGGTGTAATCCTTGACTCTGACCTCTCCTTCAGCCCCCATATCTAATCACTGGCTAAATCCTGCCGCCTTCACCTCCGCAACATCTCCAGAATTCGACCCTTCCTAACTAATGACACCACAAAGCAATTTATTCACTCCTTGATTATTTCCCGCCTTGACTACTGCAAGGGCCTACCCTTAAGCAGGCTATCCCCCCTTCAGTCTATTATGAATGCTGCTGCTAGACTAATACACCTCACTAATCGATTCGTAACTGCCGCCCCTCTCTGCCAATCCCTTCACTGGCTTCCCCTACCCCACCGTAAAAAGTTCAAAATGCTAACTATAACATACAAGGCCATTCACAACATCGCCCCCATCTACATCTCCAACCTCATCTGCAGATATTGCCCAAACCGTCCCCTCCACTCCTCCCAAGACCTCCTGCTCTCCAGCTTCCTTGTTACCTCCTCCCATGTTCGCCTTCAGGATCTCTCCAGAGCCTCTCCCATCCTCTGGAACTCCCTGCCCCATTAAGTTTGATCAGCCCCTACCCTGCCCACCTTTAAGAGATCCCTGAAAACTCATTTAATCAGGGAAGCCTATCCCACACCCACCTAACAACAACTGTCCCCCAGCCACCCCCATCAAATAATTCTCTGCAGCTATTACCTTTTGTACCACCGCCCCCGTCCCGTTAGAATGTAAGCTCTATGAGCAGGGTACTCCTGTACCTTTTGTATTGTACTGTAATTGTGTTGTCCCCCCCAATACATTGTAAAGCGCTGCGTAAACTGTTGGCGCTATATAAATCGTATAATAATAATAATAATAATCCACATCCACTAAAGACCTGTCCCTGCTTCTCTCTCTCCTTGTGCAGGGTTACTGGTCTTGTCTCCGCCCCCTCCTGTAGTTTTCTGCAGGCAGCCTGTAGTGGATGGGGCCTTCTAGGTCCCTCCCACAGCTTTGCACAGGCTATGTACAGCACAGTGATGATGCCACTTTTATAAGGTAAGATCTGAGTGTGCGAGGGAATTTGGTGCACACAAAGTGGATTTAAATCCATTGCGACTATTAAAGTGGAACTTTATTCTCCCAATCAACACTGATTATTTTTAATCCTTTTGTTGCTAGCATTAGTAAATAGGAAAGTATATTATATTTACTTGTTTTAAACTTTTTTGTTGCATTTATTCAGCTACTACCTGGTTTATTGCCTAGGCCAATGATGTCATACATCCCAGGAGTCTTCAGGATGGTCAACAACTGTGTTACTTTTTAAAGAGGAACTGCAGTTTGCTCACATAATTTGTAATAAAAACATCTTTGCCAATCTATAGCTTCACTCCAGCCACTTTGCATATTATTTAATATATACTGTGATTCTGTACTTGCCAAATATGCTGCAGAAATCTCCCTCCACTAAGTCTGGCAGCAGCCATTTTAACTGTGGGCAGCTGAAGCCGCTGCCTGTTCACTTCCTGGATTTACACAGACATACGAGAGGCACACCTCCAGCTCTGCAGCTCTCATTGGCCCACTTATGACTCTTCCCCCCTCACTTCCTGGAAAACTCTGATGACAGTGAGAGAGAGAGAGAGCTGTGCATGATGTGATAAGCCAGATAAGAAACAGGAAGTGGGCTGTATGTGGTATTTACTGGCAGGGAAATTTTTTTTTACTATCCAATGTTAAAACAACAACAAGGGCAGAAGATTTAATAGATGGAATGATGAAAAAATTACTGTAAGTAACCAAGGAATCTTCAGGGGGGGAGGGGAGCTAAGCACATTCTCCCGCATACATGGTTGAGCTAAGGGCAGATTGATTCTAGGAAGTAAAGGCTACATGAATCATTTGCCCTTACTCAAGATGGCCACGGCTAGAAATGCTAGGGGGTTGTTTTTCAAAGTGATTTTTCAACAAAATAAAGCAGAGACGTGGATGTATGGGGGCGTTTGTTTTGAATATTAAAAATGAATTAACCTTGTTTACAGGGCACTTTTACCCCCTCCTGCCCCACTGTCACATTTTGAATGACAATTGCACGGTCATGCAATGCTGTACCCATATGACATTTTCATATTTTTTTTACACAAACAGAGCTTTCTTTTGGTGGTATTTAATCACTACTGGGTTTTTTATTTTTTTGCTAAACAAACAAAAAAAAGACCGAAAATGTTGAAAAAAAATACGTTTTCATAGTTTTTTTATAAAATTTTGCAAACAGGTAATTTTTCTCCTTCATTGATGCGCGCTGATGAGGCTGCACTGATGGGCACTGATAGGGTACACTGATAGGCACTGATAAGTTGGCACTGATGGGCACTGATGAGGTAGCACTGGTGGGCACTAATCAGGAGGCACTGATGAGGTTGCACTGATAGGTGGCACTGATGGGCAATGATAGGTGGCACTGAAGGGCACTGACAGGCAGCACTGATGGGGGGCACTGATGGCCAGTGATAGGCAGTACTTATGGGTGACACTAATGATGACGCACTAATGGGCACTGATTGGCAGCACTGATGGGCACTAATAGGTGGCACTGGTGGGCACTTCTCAGCAGTACTGATAGGCATTGGTAGGTGGCACTAGTGGACACTGATGGTGCGGCAGTGGCTCGATGTCCCGTTTACACAAGCCTGTAGTTGGCTTATTTTTTTCTCCTCTCACTGTCAGTGTGAGGGGAAAAAAAAAGCCGATTACCGGCTTCTGTTTACATCATGTGATCATGTGATCAGCTGTCATTGGCTGACAACTGATCATGTAATAAAGGGCCAGGATCGGCCCTTTACTCCGATCTGTGATCAGCCAAGTCCCAAGGACTTATACTGATTATATAGTATTTTCCTTAAAGTGGTTTTAAAACCCGATTCATGAAATTTGAACTAAGCACATATATCTGTAGTGTTTATGTATCCTTCTCCAAAGCTCTTCGTGTAAGTTCTCTCTGGTGCTCCATTCCTCTGTTATCAGCATGAGTCACTTCTGACAGGTTCTCCGACACATGAGATAACAGCAGCTGAAAATTTGTGTCGGGGAGGGAGCTTAGAGGTAGTTAAAGTGGAGTTCCACCCCAAAAAAAAATGTCATTAATGTACATGTACAAAAGTAACATTTCTGTCTTTGCAGATGACACCAAGCTATGCAGTGGAATAACATCCTTACAGGAGGTCTCCAATTTACAAGCTGACATCAATGCTCTGTCTAATTGGGCGACTATGTGGCAGATGAGGTTTAATGTTGATAAATGTAAAGTTATGCACTTGGGGGCTAAAAATATGCATGCATCATACATGCTAGAGGGAGTACAACTGGGGGAATCCGTAGTGGAGAAGGATCTGGGGGTTTTGGTAGATCATAAGCTCAATAATAACATGCAATGTCAAGCTGCGGTTTCCAAAGCAAGCAAAGTTCTTTCTTGTATTAAGAGAGGTATGGACTCCAGAGAGAGAGATATCATTTTGCCCCTGTTCAAATCATTAGTAAGACCTCATCTGGAATATGCAGTTCAGTTTTTGGCACCAGTTCTCAAAAAGGATATCGGGGAACTGGAGAAAGTGCAGAGAAGGGAAACCAAGCTGATAAGAGGAATGGAGGAGCTCAGCTATGAGGAAAGATTAGAGGAACTGAATTTATTTTGAGAAGAGGAGAATAAGGAGGGATATGATCAACATGTACAAATATATAAGGGGTCCATATAGTGAACTTGGTGTTAAGTTATTCACTTTACGGTCAACACAGAGGACACAGGGGCACTCCTTACGTCTAGAGGAAAAGAGATTTCATCTCCAAATACAGAAAGGTTTCTTCACAGTAAGAGCTGTAAAAATATGGAATAGACTCCCTCCAGAGGTGGTTCTGGCTAACTCAGTAGATTGCTTTAAAAAAGGCCTGAATACTTTCCTAAATGTACATAATATAACTGGGTACTGACATTTATAGGTAAAGTTGATCCAGGGAAAATCTGATTGCCTCTAGGGGGATCAGGAAGGGATTTTTTTTCCCCTGCTGTAGCAGATTGGAGCGTGCTCTTTTGGGGTTTTTTTTTGCCTTCCTCTGGATCAACTGTGGGTATAGAATGGGGTTTATTGGATTGTACGATATATTTTATTTTTATTTATTATTTCTCTTTTTTTTATGGTTGAACTGGATGGACTTGTGTCTTTTTTCGGCCTAGCTAACTATGTAACTATGTACATAAGAACAAAAAAAAAAAAACATTTGTAGAAAAACATTTTTTTACTCACCTCTAAATACCTGTTGATAGGGGGTCCCTCGTAGTCTGCCTCCTTCAGCGCCTGGGCTCTTGACGTCACTTCCCTCAGCACAGGAAGGGAGATCAGCTCTCCCCCTCCCTCTAGGCAGTCATCTGGGCCACGTCACAGGTCCCAGATGACTGCATGGCCAATCACGGTGCGCAGCTCGTGCATGCACAGTGGGTGCCCGGCTGTGTAGCCACAGCCAGGGCGCCCACAATCACAATGCCTGCGCCACCGAGCGCAGGGGGAGACAAGCGCGGCTTCGATCCCCCACATCGCTAGACCCTGGGACAGGTAAGTGTCCAATTATTAAATGTCAGCAGCTGCAGTATTTGTAGGTGGTATTTGATCACCTCTGCGGTTTTTATTTTTTGTGATATTAATAGAAAAAGAGCGACAATGTTGAAAAAAATAAAGTTTTACTTCCCCCCCCAAAAAAAAAATGTCTTTATAAATTTAGGTCAATATGTATTCTTCTACATATTTTTGGTAAAAAAAAATATTGATTGGTTTGCGCAAAAGGTATAGCGTCTACAAAATAGGGGATAGATTTATGGCATTTTTATTATTATTTTTTTTTACTAGTGATGGCCTTAATCTGCGATCTTTAGCGGGACTGCAACATTGCGGCGGACAGATCAGACACTTTTGACATTTTTTTGGGACCATTGACACTTATACAACGATCAGAGTTAAAAAAAATGCACTGATTACTGTGTAAATGTCACTGGCAGGGAAGGGGTTAACACTAGGGGGCGATCAGGGGGTTAATGTGTTCCCTCATGTGTAATTCTAACTGTGGGGGGATGGGATTTACTGGAGGAGGAGACAGATTGCTGTTCCTAATTACTAAGAACAGCAGATCTGTCTCTCCTCCCCTGTCAGAACGGGGATTTGTGTGTTTACATACACGGATCCCTGTTCTGGCTCTCGTGCCCAGATATTGCGGCAGCCGGCCACGCACACCGGGTTTCCCTGCCGTGCAGCAGGTGCGCGCGCCTGCTATGGCTCCTAAAGGTGCAGACGTACCAGTACAGCATTTCGCAGGAACGAGCCGGCCTACCGCCGTATAATGACGGCAGCTGACCGGCAAGTGGTTAAAGGGGCTGTAAACCCTTGAGGTTTTCACCTTAATGCATTCTATGCATTAAGGTGAAAACCCTAGTGCAGCAACCCCCCTTTTACTTA
>CM053029.1:60702189-60837629 GCA_028564925.1 Lithobates sylvaticus
TGTGTTTTTTTTTCCCCAATAGCATTTTCTGCGTGTTCATACGCGCTTTAGATACTGTCCGTGTATTCTGATATTGGAAAAACATTGCAAAAAAATTTAATTTTGCAGTGTTTTTTTTTTTTTTTTCCCAATAGCATTTTCTGCGTTTTCATAAACTCTTTAGACACTGTACGTGTATTCTGCTATTGACAAAAAAACACCCATTTAGGGCGAGATCATAAATTTTGAAAATATGAGGAGATCATCAAAAAGGGGATGTGGTCCGGGTCGTGGTGCTGCTGGTGGCACTCCTGTTGCAGGGAGAGGACGTGGTCGATCTGTGCCAGCTATACGCACTAGTGAAACACCTTCCTCAGGTGCGAGTAGGCGACAGAGCCTGCAGCGGTATTTTGGCGCGCCTAATGAGGCTGTACGAATGTTGAGGCCAGGACAAGTACAGGCGATAGTAGATTGGGTTGCTGACAGTGCCTCCGGTTCCTTCACATTGTCTCCCACCCAGTCTCCTGATGAAAGTTCAGAGTTGGCACCTGCAGCCGATGTCCATCAGTCTTTCACCTCACCCCCTTGCAAATCAGCCAATCAGTCTGAGCCCCAAATCATGCAGCAGTCTCTTCTGCTTTTTGATGACTCTGTTAGCAGGGTTTCCCAGGGCCGTCCACCTAGCCCTGCCCCAGAAGTGGAAGAGATTGTGTGCACCGATGCCCAACCACTTATGTTTCATGAGGAGTACATGGGAGGACCATCGCAGCACGTCTTGGATGATGACGAAACACAGGTGCCAACTGCTGCTGCTTTCGCCATTGTGCAGACCGACAAGGAGGGCAGGGGTGAAGACTGGGTGGAAGATGTGGAGGACGATGAGGTCCTTGACCCCACATGGAATCAACGTCATGCAGGTGACCAGTGTAGTTCAGAGGAAGAGGTGGTGGTCGCACAGAGCCACCAGCACAGCAGAAGAGGGAGCAGGGTGCAAAAGCGGAGCGTCAGTCCCCTAGACAGTACGTCTGCTACTGCCCAACGCAGCAAGGGACCAAGCACACCAAAGCCAGGTCCAAGGAGTTCCCTAGCGTGGCAGTTCTTCAGACAATGTGCTGATTAGGGATGAGCCGAACACCCCCGGGTTCGGTTCGCACCAGAACCTTCGAACCGACCGAAAGTTCGCGCGAATTTTCGAACCCTATACGTTATAATGGACGCGAACGTTCGAAATCAAAAGTGCTAATTACAACGGCCAATATGCATGTTAATGTCATAAAACAGGTTTGGGGACCCGGGTCCTGCCCCAGGGGACATATATCAATGCAAAAAGAACTTTTAAAAACTAACGTTTTTTCGGGAGCAGTCATTTTAATGATGCATAAAGTGAAAAAAAAAAGTGAAATTTTCCTTTAAATATGGTACCTGGGGGGTGTCTAAAGTATGCCTGTGAAGTGGCATGTGTTTCCCGTGTTTAGAACTGTCCTTGCACAAAATGACATTTTTAAAGGAAAAAAAGAAGCCATTTAAAAACCACTTGCGGCTTTAGGTTTGTTCTTAAGTAGAATCTGAACAGGTACATTATGAAGTGTAGCTCCATCCCAAAAAAATCTATTTTTAAGCTTTTTGGAGAACATAGGGAGGGGTTATCACCCCTGTAACATTTGCTGTCTTTGCACATCTGTTCAGAACATGTCACCTCACTTTCCGTCCCAATGACAAATGTTCTTGGAAAAAGTGGGGTTTTAATTGAAACAAGGATTGGTGATAAAGTATCAGTAGAGAGGAGATACCTTTTTCCCAAATTAAATCTAACAGGATAGAATTTCCCTTCCTAGGGGTAGATTTCCTCTCACTTCCTGTTTTCTCTTTCCATTTGCAAGTAGGAGTCGTTTGTAAGTTGGATGCATGAAAGTAGGGGCCTGGCGTATATACTCTGCAGAAATTTGCCCTATTAGATGTTGGTGTAGCCACAAGACTGGTGGGCACAGGAATGGGCCCTGCTGTGAGTTAATAGATCAAGATTTGTAATTGCATGCACCTGTTGAACAGGGCAGAAAAATTGGGGGTGGTGGTGGTGGTGGTGGTGGACGGTGTTGCCACAAGACTGTAAGCTCTCACAGTTACTCTTGGTGGGCGCAGGAATGGGCCCTGCTGTGAGTTATTAGATCAAGATTTGTAATTGCAAGCACCTGATGAACAGGGCAGAAAAATTGGGCCTTTGGCGGTGGTGGTGGACGGTGTTGCCACAAGACTGTAGGCCCTCATAGTTACTCTTGGTGGGCGCAGGAATGGGCCCTGCTGTGAGTTATTAGATCAAGATTTGTAATTGCAAGCACCTGATGAACAGGGCAGAAAAATTGGGCCTTTGGCGGTGGTGGTGGTGGACGGTGTTGCCACAAGACTGTAGGCCCTCATAGTTACTCTTGGTGGGCGCAGGAATGGGCCCTGCTGTGAACTATTAGATCAAGATTTGTAATTGCAAGCACCTGATGAACAGGGCAGAAAAATTGGGCCTTTGGCGGTGGTGGTGGACGGTGTTGCCACAAGACTGTAGGCCCTCATAGTTACTCTTGGTGGGCGCAGGAATGGGCCCTGCTGTGAACTATTAGATCAAGATTTGTAATTACCCGCCCCTGTTAAACAGGGGCTGAAAAATTGTGCCTTAGGCACTGGTGCTGGTGCCCACAACACTGCAACCCCTCACAGATACTGTACTTGGAGCACAGCAGTCACACGTGTTGCGAAGCATTTTTTTAAAAAATTGTAATTACACCGCCCCTGTTAAACAGGGGCTGAAAAATTGTGCCTTAGGCACTGGTGCTGGTGCCACAACACTGCAACCCCTCACAGATACTGTACTTGGAGCACAGCAGTCACACGTGTTGCGAAGCATTTTTTTTAAAAATTGTAATTACACGCCCCTGTTAAACAGGGGCTGAAAAAATTGTGCCTTAGGCACTGGTGCTGGTGCCACAACACTGCAACCCCTCACAGATACTGTACTTGGAGCACAGCAGTCACACGTGTTGCGAAGCATTTTTTTAAAAAATTGTAATTACACGCCCCTGTTAAACAGGGGCTGAAAAATTGTGCCGTAGGCACTGGTGCTGGTGCCACAACACTGCAACCCCTCACAGATACTGTACTTGGAGCACATTGTTGCGAAGCATTTTTTTATAAAAATTGTATGTACACGCCCCTGTTAAACAGGGGCTGAAAAATTGTGCCTTAGGCACTGGTGCTGGTGCCACAACACTGCAACCCCTCACAGATACTGTACTTGGAGCACAGCAGTCACACGTGTTGCGAAGCATTTTTTTAAAAAAATTGTAAGTACACGCCCCTGTTAAACAGGGGCTGAAAAATTGTGCCTTAGGCACTGGTGCTGGTGCCACAACACTGCAACCCCTCACAGATACTGTACTTGGAGCACAGTGTTGCGAAGCATTTTTTTATAAAAATTGTATGTACACGCCCCTGTTAAACAGGGGCTGAAAAATTGTGCCTTAGGCACTGGTGCTGGTGCCACAACACTGCAACCCCTCACAGATACTGTACTTGGAGCACAGCAGTCACACGTGTTGCGAAGCATTTTTTTAAAAAAATTGTAAGTACACGCCCCTGTTAAACAGGGGCTGAAAAATTGTGCCTTAGGCACTGGTGCTGGTGCCACAACACTGCAACCCCTCACAGATACTGTACTTGGAGCACAGCAGTCACACGTGTTGCGAAGCATTTTTTTATAAAAAATTGTATGTACACGCCCCTGTTAAACAGGGGCTGAAAAATTGTGCCTTAGGCACTGGTGTGGTGGCATGGATCATTGAGGAGGAGGAAGAGGATAGTCAGTGAACATAAGAGGACAGTCACTCAGCATCAGCATAGGCAGTCTTGAAGGGATGTGATGTGACATTAAAAATTATTCGGTTATATCCGCCTCAGGTGCCTGGTAGCTGGTGGTGATCCAAGACTGATTCATTTTGATGAAGGTCAGTCGATCAACCGAGGCGGTGGACAGGCGCACCCTATGATCAGTCACAAATCCTCCAGCAGCACTGAATGTGCGTTCGGAAAGAACGCTGGAGGCAGGACAGGCCAGTAGCTCAATTGCATACTGTGCAAGCTCTGGCCAGTGATCCATCCTCAGGACCCAGTAAGCCAGAGGATTTTCGGTGGGAAAGGTGTCCAAGTCTGACCTTGCCCCAAGGTATTCCTGCACCATGTATATCAGACGCTGGCGATGGTTGCTGGAACCGATCATACCTTGGGGCTGCGGACTAAAAAATTGTCTGAACGCATCGGTCAGACGTCCACCTTCCCCACCGCTCCTTCTGCTACTGACCGAAGCCTCAGCAACTCGTCGCCCAGGACCAGGAGTTTGTAGCCTCCCAGTTTCTGGGAACGCGTTTGCACAGACCTTTCTGCAAGGCCTCCCTGAGATGTCTCATCCTCTGCTCCCTCTGCGACGGCAAGATAAGGTCCGCAACCTTACCCTTGTACCGCGGATCAAGGAGAGTGGCCAGCCAGTAATGGTCCCTCTCCTTGATCCGAAGAACACGAGGATCCTTCCGCAGGCTTTGCAGGATCAGGGAGGCCATGCAGCGTAGGTTAGCTGAGGCATTCGGTCCGGAGTCTTCTGGGTCACTGAGGATGACATGATCCCAGCCACCTCCCAGCCACGTACAAGTCCACTGGTTTGTTGGGACTGTACATCATCCCTAAAAGACTGCTGCTGCTGATGCTGAGTGCCAGGCTCCACCTCCATGCTCACACAATCCTCCTCCTCCTCCTCCTCCTCCTCCTCCTCTCATCCTCTTCCTGTGTGATGGGTGGGACAGAAGGAACACTGTCCGGATAAAGGGGGCCTTGAGAGGCAAGGAAGTCCTCCTCTTCCTGCCTCTGTTCTGCCTCAAGTGCCCTGTCCATTATCCCACGCAGCGTATGCTCCAACAGGTGGACAAGAGGGACAGTGTCACTGATGCATGCACTGTCACTGCTCACCATCCTCGTGGCCTCCTCAAATGGTGAGAGGACAGTGCATGCATCCCTGATCATGCTCCACTGACGTGGGGAAAAAAAAAAACCAAGCTCCCCTGACCCTGTCCTGGTGCCATAGTCGCAAAGGTACTCATTGATGGCCCTCTGCTGCGTGTGCAGTCGCTGCAGCATGGCCAACATTGAGTTCCACCTGGTGGGCATGTCACATATTAGGCGGTTCTTGGGCAGGTTCAGCTCCTTTTGCAGCTCAGTCAGCCGAGCACTGGCATTATAAGATCGGCGGAAATGCACACAGACTTTCCTGGCCTGCCTCAGGACATCCTGTAAGCCTGGGAACCTGCCCAAGAACCGCTGCACCACCAGGTTGAGGACGTGAGCCATGCAGGGCACATGGGTGAGCTGCCCCTGTCGCAGGGCGGAGAGGAGGTTGGTGCCATTGTCAGAAACGACCATTCCTGGCTTAAGCTGACGTGGCGTCAACCACCTCTCGGCCTGCCCCTGCAGAGCTGCCAGAACCTCTGGCCCAGTGTGGCTCCTGTCCCCCAAACACACCAGCGCAAGCACGGCATGGCATCTTTTTGCCTGCGTACTTGCGTAGCCCCTTGTACGCCTACGGAGCACCGCTGGTTCCAAGGACAGAGCACTGGAGGAAGAAGAAGAGGAGGGGGTGGAGGAGAGAGGTGTGTCACAACCAGTAGCAGTAGTAGCGTTTTGGAGGCGTGGTGGCGGAACAACCTCCAACACTACTGCACCTTGTCCTGCATCCCTCCCAGCTGCCAATAGAGTGACCCAATGGGCCGTGAAAGAAAGGTACCGTCCCTGTCCATGCCTGCTGGACCATGAGTCAGCGGTAATATGCACCTTACCGCTGACCGCCCTGTCCAGCGAGGCATGGACATTGCCCTCCACATGCCGGTAGAGAGACGGAATCGCCTTCCGTGAGAAAAAGTGGCGTTTGGGAACCTGCCACTGAGGAACCGCACATTGAACAAACTCACGGAAGGGGGCCGAGTCTACCAACTGAAAAGGCAGCAGTTGAAGTGCTAGCAATTTAGCCAGGCTAGCATTCAACCGCTGGGCATGTGGATGGCTGGGAGTGTACTTCTTTCTACGGTCCAGCAGCTGGGGCAGGGAAATTTGCCTGCTGCAATCGGACGTCGGTGTACTGCAAGTACTTGGTTGTGACACACCTAATTCTACACCTTCAGTCCTCTCAGAGCAGCTTTCAGAGAGGACTGAAGGTGTAGTGGGGATGGAGATCCCAGCTGAGGAGGAGCAAGGAGAGGTCCGCTTAGTTCTTTGGTGTGGGTCTTTTATGTGTGCCTGCCAACGAGCTGCATGGCAGGTCGCCATATGTCTGGTCATGCTTGTGGTGCCCAAGCGGCTGATGTTTTGGCCACGCGAGATACGCTTGAGACAAATATTGCAAATAGCAGTGGTGCGATCTGCTGCACTCGTCTCAAAAAAGGCCCACACCAAAGAACTTTTCTGATAACGTGCAGAGGCAGCGCCCTGCACAGGCGGAGCTCTGCGGTGTTGTACAGTTGCTGTGCTGGCCTCTACCTGGCCTCCAGGGGGCATCCTGCCTCGTTGGACATGTGACGCCGCATCCTCCTCCTCCTCGTCCTCCTCCTCATCCTCTCTCCCTTCAGGCACCCACGTGGAGTCAGTGACCTCATCATCCCCTCCCTCTTCACCACTAGAGCAAACCTGGCAGTAAGCTGCAGCTGGTGGAATAGTACTGCCAGATTCCTCAAGCTGGGTATCATCATCCGAGCCTTCGAATCGTTGGGCATCCTCCTGGAGCATGTACCCAACACTGTGCTCAAAGAGTTCGGGGGACTCCTCAGGAGGACATGGTGGGTCTAGGGAAGGGGTGGCTGATGATGCTCTGCCAGTACCCTGAGCCTGGGTGAGAGAGGATGAGGAGGATGAGGAGGGCTTGGTCATCCATTCTACCAAGCCTTCAGCATGATGCGGCTCCACATGTCCAGCTGCCGAAAACAAAGACGCGCGTGTCCCATGGCCACGTGCTGATGACGATGCACGACCACGTCCACGGCCACGGCCACGTCCACTAGAAACAGAGCCTGCCTGCCCTGTGTTCTTGGCTCTGCACGCTCTGCCTCCCCTTGGCGGTCTTCCAGCCATTGTAGTCGGTAGTCCTGTGGGTGCTGCTGAGAAGAATATATAGGAGCTCTGTGTGATGCCACTAACACACTAGAAGTCCTATGGGTGCTTCTGCAAAGAAAATAGAGGAGCTCTGTGTGATGCCACTAACACACTAGAAGTCCTATGGGTGCTTCTGCAAAGAAAATAGAGGAGCTCTGTGTGATGCCACTAACACACTAGAAGTCCTGTGGGTGCTTCTGAGAAGAAAATATAGGAGCTCTGTGTGATGCCACTAACACACTAGAAGTCCTATGGGTGCTTCTGCAAAGAAAATAGAGGAGCTCTGTGTGATGCCACTAACACACTAGAAGACCTGTGGGTGCTTCTGAGAAGAAAATAGAGGAGCTCTGTGTGATGCCACTAACACACTAGAAGTCCTGTGGGTGCTTCTGCAAAGAAAATATAGGAGCTCTGTGTGATGCCACTAACACACTAGAAGTCCTGTGGGTGCTTCCTCTAACACACTAGAAGTCCTATGGTGCTTCTGCAAAGAAAATAGAGGAGCTCTGTGTGATGCCACTAACACACTATAAGACCTATGGGTGCTGCTGATAAGAAAAAATAGGAGCTCTGTGTGATGCCACTAACACACTAGAAGTCCTATGGGTGCTTCTGCAAAGAAAATAGAGGAGCTCTGTGTGATGCCACTAACACACTAGAAGTCCTGTGGGTGCTGCTGAGAAGAAAATATAGGAGCTCTGTGTGATGCCACTAACACACTAGAAGTCCTATGGGTGCTTCTGCAAAGAAAATAGAGGAGCTCTGTGTGATGCCACTAACACACTAGAAGTCCTGTGGGTGCTGCTGAGAAGAAAATATAGGAGCTCTGTGTGATGCCACTAACACACTAGAAGTCCTATGGGTGCTTCTGCAAAGAAAATAGAGGAGCTCTGTGTGATGCCACTAACACACTAGAAGTCCTATGGGTGCTTCTGCAAAGAAAAAAATAGGAGCTCTGTGTGATGCCACTAACACACTAGAAGTCCTATGGGTGCTTCTGCAACGAAAATAGAGGAGCTCTGTGTGATGCCACTAACACACTAGAAGTCCTGTGGGTGCTTCTGAGAAGAAAATAGAGGAGCTCTGTGTGATGCCACTAACACACTAGAAGTCCTATGGGTGCTTTCTGCAAAGAAAAAAGAGGAGCTCTGTGTGATGCCACTAACACACTAGAAGTCCTGTGGGTGCTGCTGAGAAGAAAATATATAGGAGCTCTGTGTGATGCCACTAACACACTAGAAGTCCTATGGGTGCTTCTGCAAAGAAAATAGAGGAGCTCTGTGTGATGCCACTAACACACTAGAAGTCCTGTGGGTGCTTCTGAGAAGAAAATATAGGAGCTCTGTGTGATGCCACTAACACACTAGAAGTCCTATGGGTGCTTCTGCAAAGAAAATAGAGGAGCTCTGTGTGATGCCACTAACACACTAGAAGTCCTATGGGTGCTTCTGCAAAGAAAATAGAGGAGCTCTGTGTGATGCCACTAACACACTAGAAGTCCTATGGGTGCTTCTGCAAAGAAAATAGAGGAGCTCTGTGTGATGCCACTAACACACTAGAAGTCCTGTGGGTGCTGCTGAGAAGAAAATAGAGGAGCTCTGTGTGATGCCACTAACACACTAGAAGTCCTGTGGGTGCTTCTGAAAGAAAAATAGAGGAGCTCTGTGTGATGCCACTAACACACTAGAAGTCCTATGGGTGCTTCTGCAAAGAAAATAGAGGAGCTCTGTGTGATGCCACTAACACACTAGAAGTCCTGTGGGTGCTTCTGAGAAGAAAATATAGGAGCTCTGTGTGATGCCACTAACACACTAGAAGTCCTATGGGTGCTTCTGCAAAGAAAATAGAGGAGCTCTGTGTGATGCCACTAACACACTAGAAGTCCTGTGGGTGCTTCTGAGAAGAAAATAGAGGAGCTCTGTGTGATGCCACTAACACACTAGAAGTCCTATGGGTGCTTCTGCAAAGAAAATATAGGAGCTCTGTGTGATGCCACTAACACACTAGAAGTCCTATGGGTGCTGCTGGAAGAAAATATAGGAGCTCTGTGTGATGCGACTAACACACTTCAAGTCCTATGGGTGCTTCTGCGAAGAAAAAAGAGGAGCTCTGTGTGATGGGACTAACACACTAGAAGTCCTGTAGGTGCTGCTGGGAAGAAAATATAGGAGCTCTGTGTGATGGGACTAACACACTTCAAGTCCTATAGGTGATTCTGGGAACAAAATATATGATCTCTGTGTGATGGGACTAACACACTTCAAGTCCTATAGGTGCTTCTGGGAAGAAAATATATGATCTCTGTGTGATGGGACTAACACACTTCAAGTCCTATAGGTGCTTCTGGGAACAAAATATATGATCTCTGTGTGATGGGACTAACACACTTCAAGTCCTATAGGTGCTTCTGGGAAGAAAATATATGATCTCTGTGTGATGGGACTAACACACTTCAAGTCCTATAGGTGCTTCTGGGAACAAAATATATGATCTCTGTGTGATGGGACTAACACACTTCAAGTCCTATAGGTGCTTCTGGGAAGAAAATATAGGTCTGTGTGATGGGACTAACACACTTCAAGTCCTATAGGTGCTTCTGGGAACAAAATATATGATCTCTGTGTGATGGGACTAACACACTTCAAGTCCTATAGGTGCTTCTGGGAACAAAATATATGATCTCTGTGTGATGGGACTAACACACTTCAAGTCCTATAGGTGCTTCTGGGAAGAAAATATATAATCTCTGTGTGATGGGACTAACACACTTCAAGTCCTATAGGTGCTTCTGGGAACAAAATATATGATCTCTGTGTGATGGGACTAACACACTTCAAGTCCTATAGGTCCTTCTGGGAAGAAAATATATGATCTCTGTGTGATGGGACTAACACACTTCAAGTCCTATAGGTGCTTCTGGGAACAAAATATATGATCTCTGTGTGATGGGACTAACACACTTCAAGTCCTATAGGTGCTTCTGGGAACAAAATATATGATCTCTGTGTGATGGGACTAACACACTTCAAGTCCTATAGGTGCTTCTGGGAACAAAATATATGATCTCTGTGTGATGGGACTAACACACTTCAAGTCCTATAGGTGCTTCTGGGAACAAAATATATGATCTCTGTGTGATGGGACTAACACACTTCAAGTCCTATAGGTGCTTCTGGGAACAAAATATATGATCTCTGTGTGATGGGACTAACACACTTCAAGTCCTATAGGTGCTTCTGGGAAGAAAATATATGATCTCTGTGTGATGGGACTAACACACTTCAAGTCCTATAGGTGCTTCTGGGAACAAAATATATGATCTCTGTGTGATGGGACTAACACACTTCAAGTCCTATAGGTGCTTCTGGGAACAAAATATATGATCTCTGTGTGATGGGACTAACACACTTCAAGTCCTATAGGTGCTTCTGGGAAGAAAATATATGATCTCTGTGTGATGGGACTAACACACTTCAAGTCCTATAGGTGCTTCTGGGAACAAAATATATGATCTCTGTGTGATGGGACTAACACACTTCAAGTCCTATAGGTGCTTCTGGGAAGAAATATAGGTCTGTGTGATGGGACTAACACACTTCAAGTCCTATAGGTGCTTCTGGGAACAAAATATATGATCTCTGTGTGATGGGACTAACACACTTCAAGTCCTATAGGTGCTTCTGGGAACAAAATATATGATCTCTGTGTGATGGGACTAACACACTTCAAGTCCTATAGGTGCTTCTGGGAACAAAATATATGATCTCTGTGTGATGGGACTAACACACTTCAAGTCCTATAGGTGCTTCTGGGAACAAAATATATGATCTCTGTGTGATGGACTAACACACTTCAAGTCCTATAGGTGCTTCTGGGAAGAAAATATAGGTCTGTGTGATGGGACTAACACACTTCAAGTCCTATAGGTGCTTCTGGGAACAAAATATATGATCTCTGTGTGATGGGACTAACACACTTCAAGTCCTATAGGTGCTTCTGGGAACAAAATATATGATCTCTGTGTGATGGGACTAACACACTTCAAGTCCTATAGGTGCTTCTGGGAACAAAATATATGATCTCTGTGTGATGGGACTAACACACTTCAAGTCCTATAGGTGCTTCTGGGAACAAAATATATGATCTCTGTGTGATGGGACTAACACACTTCAAGTCCTATAGGTGCTTCTGGGAAGAAAATATATGATCTCTGTGTGATGGGACTAACACACTTCAAGTCCTATAGGTGCTTCTGGGAACAAAATATATATGATCTCTGTGTGATGGGACTAACACACTTCAAGTCCTATAGGTGCTTCTGGGAACAAAATATATGATCTCTGTGTGATTGGACTAACACACTTCAAGTCCTATAGGTGCTTCTGGGAAGAAAATATATGATCTCTGTGTGATGGGACTAACACACTTCAAGTCCTATAGGTGCTTCTGGGAACAAAATATATGATCTCTGTGTGATGGGACTAACACACTTCAAGTCCTATAGGTGCTTCTGGGAACAAAATATAGGTGCTCTGCCTGCCTGCCAGGAACACACTACAAGTCCTATAGGTGCTCCTGGGAACAAAATATAGGAGCTCTGCCTGCCTGCCAGGAACACACTACAAGTCCTATAGGTGCTTCTGGGAACAAAATATAGGAGCTCTGCCTGCCTGCCACGAACACACTACAAGTCCTATAGGTGCTTCTGGGAACAAAATATAGGAGCTCTGCCTGCCTGCCAGGAACACACTACAAGTCCTATAGGTGCTTCTGGGAACAAAATATAGGAGCTCTGCCTGCCTGCCACGAACACACTACAAGTCCTATAGGTGCTTCTGGGAACAAAATATAGGAGCTCTGCCTGCCTGCCACGAACACACTACAAGTCCTATAGGTGCTTCTGGGAACAAAATATAGGAGCTCTGCCTGCCTGCCACGAACACACTACAAGTCCTATAGGTGCTTCTGGGAACAAAATATAGGAGCTCTGCCTGCCTGCCACGAACACACTACAAGCCCCTCTTTCTAAATCAATCTAAATGAATGAATCTATCTAACTCAATCTCTCTAAGTAAATCTCTCTAACTAACTAAATCCAGCAGAGTGTCACAGATCTAGCCTGCTCTATCTGCGCCGGAACAGCATGTGACCGGCGCAGACGGCGTGGCGGCCTTTTATAGGGGGGGGGGCGTGTACTACAGCCCCTGAGCTGTAATTGGCTACAGGCGTCCTGCCTGTAGCCAATTATGGCTCTTCGAGTTTCCGGCGCTGTGATTGGCCAAGCATGCGGGGTCACAGTGCATGCTTGGCCAATCAGCAGCCAGCAATGCACTGCGCCGGCCGCGCCGGCCGCAATGCATTGCGGGGCCGCTCGCATCACACGAACGTGATGCGAGCGGCCAAAATAGTTCTGGGCTCGCCGAGCGAGCGAACGCCCGGTGCTTGATGCGAACGTGGGTTCGCATGCACCGGGCCCATCCCTAGTGCTAATGACAAGACACGAGTGGTTTGCACGCTGTGCAATCAGAGCTTGAAGCGAGGCGTTCTCAACCTGAGCACAACCTGCATGACCAGGCATCTAAGTGCAAAGCACGAGATGCAGTGGAGTAGACACCGCAAAAACCGAGAAAGGTCTCTGGCTCCTCCTGCTTCCTCGTCTGCTGCAGTCTCGGCCTCTTCATCCAGCTCTGTAGTGACAGTGACACCTGCCAACCCGCAAACAGAGGATCTGCCAGCAACACTACCACCTGGGTCACCAACCATCTCCACAATGTCCCATGGAAGCTTTCAGCTATCTATTTCCCAAACACTGTGACGGACCTCGTACCCAAGATGTCCGCCGTAACTGCTTCCTCTGTCAAGGTACCACACAATCCAAGACCCCACTTAGCTTACCCAGTCACCAGACAACACCAGTGTAGGGTACATCAGGAATGAATCTTTATTTGACATGTCACACTTTTATATACAGTTGACAGATGACTCAAGCCTAACCTAATTAGCATGAGCTAATTATCTTAATCAACACTGGGCTCCTTCATTCAATTGCAGGGTTAATTAGCACATACAACAATAGGTGAAACACTTCTACAAGCCAGACTATACTCAATTACATAACACAGGTGGCTGGAGTTCATGAGTCATGACATTAGCGTCTCTTGCTAAGGCCAAATACACATACAGATTCTATGTGTATTGGGGGGCCAGCATGGACCTGAATCCAAGTATCACCAGCTCAGGGGTCCCAGGCTTGCAGCTCAAAGAGCACTGTTCCCCCAAATGCCAGGGCCCATAATCACAAGGCAACAGGCTCGCACTCAGTCCCCTCCAACAGCCCGTGTCCCGGCTAGGTCCGTCACATTTCTCCCCTTTCGGCAGGAGACTAACACAGGAGGAGACCCCAGACGGGTTGACTCCGAAGTTAGTCAGTGGTTCCAGTGCTCTAATGCCTGTACCCACACAGTACCCCAAACAAATTGTTCCAAACAGAGCACGACTCACCCAGCCAACTTCTGCCTCTCTCATAGAACATATCCGCCGCTGGGGAGAGGCCTGGACTGGCCCTTCTCCCTGGAGTCTTTTCAGCCGCTGGAGAGAAGACAGGGTGACTGGGCTCACTCCATCCTGCTGTTGGGGATCTGGGCCGACCGCCCAGCATCCCTGGGGTATACTGGTGGAGACTGCATTCCCATCCACCTTTACAGGGAATCTGTCCTGTTTTAGTTGCGGGCAGAGGCCAGCAGCGCTCTGTTCCGTTGCCAGCAGTTCAGGTGGGTGTAGGAGCTTCCCTACATCATCTCCTCCAGCTAACTGTTGGGGAGAGAGGCCGACTGCCCCAGCTCCCTGGAACTCCGCAGCTGTTGCTGGTGCTGGACAGAGGTGGGTAGCGCTCTGCCCTGTTGCCAGCACTTCTGCTGGGGACTCCACATCCTCCGCTCTGGTTAACCGTTGGGGCAGGAGGCTGGCTTCCTCCACTCCCAAATTGTGTAGCTGCCATTGGGAAGGGGAGCCGGCTGCTTCCTTTTCCATTCCCTCATCTGGCCGCTGGGATGACATGTCTGTGGTATTGTCTCCCAGGTGCACGGATCTTTGCTGGGGAGGAAAGACCGCTTTCTCCACCCTGGCCGACTGTTGAGGAGGGACAACAAACACCTCCTCTCTCTTCTCCCCCTGTATCTGCTGCTGGGAAGTGATCGCCACCTTCTCACCCTGAGCCTCCATAACTGCCACCGGTGTGGGGCAGAGGTCTTGGACCCTCTGTCCGGTGACCTGCGCTTCAGCTGGAGAAGTTCCTTGTAACTCCACGGATACTGCCGTTGGTGCTGGGCAGAGCTCAGTGAAGTTTGGCCCTAATACCAGCTCTTCTGATGGAGGCTCATGAGGTTGTTTTTCCTCAGCAGAAAAGTCTATTAAATCCCCAGTCTCTACAACTGATGGCTGGGGATAGAGGTTCACCACCTGTCCGTGGAACCTAGAAGATGCCATCGGTGCTGGGCAGAGGTTAGCAGAGCTCTGCCCTGTTGTCAGCACTTCCTGCATCCGCCATAAGACCTCCGTGTCCATAGCTGCGGGGGCAGGTGGGCAAAGCACTCTGTTACTATGCCACATCGCCGACTCTTCAGCCAGGATTTCAGAGCTGTCTGCTGGTATTTCCTGATAGTCCCAGGCAAAGGGAGCCCCACCCTGCTGCTGAGCAGAGTCTAGCAGCTGTATGTAGGCAATCTCCAGCTCCCATTCCTGAGCGGCCAGGAACTCCAAATCTTCCTGTGCCCAGAGCACTTCCGAGACGTTCAATCTTTGCTCTCTGTGCTCCATTATTTCCTCCAAACGCCACTCCAGATCACTCCCAAAGTCAGGGTCCTCGGACAGCCTCCAGTACAACAATCCTAGGCCATTATAATCAAAGCCTTCCGTGGGCCTGTCATCCGCTGTCCATGGGCACACTTGGGCTACATACCACCGGAGGGCTCTGTAGCTCTCGTCCAAACGCATTTCTGCCCGGATCAGCCTGCTTAACTCAGCTGTCCACTCCTGCTTCGGTTGTTCCCCCAATAACAGCATTCGTACTTCATACTGCGACCAGTACCTTACATGGATGGAGGGGAGAACTTTTCCCTGGTGTCGCTGCTCACAGGCTAGCGCTTCTTTCCAGAGTTGTAGGCGAACAGAATCATACCATCCCAGCAGGACCTGCACCGATACTGGTCCTCTGTGCTGTATCCGCATCTCTCGCAACCTCCTTCCGAATTCCTCTTCCATGACGACGTATCTGTACCTCTGCTATCCGGGCCTTGGATCCAGGTGATGGTTTGGATGTGTTCACGACAAGGAAGCACGATCCCACCGCTGCCAGCCAATTGTGACGGACCTCGTACCCAAGATGTCCGCCGTAACTGCTTCCTCTGTCCGGTACCACACAATCCAAGACCCCCTTAGCTTACCCAGTCACCAGACAACACCAGTGTAGGGTACATCAGGAATGACTCTTTATTTGACATGTCACACTTATATACAGTTGACAGATGACTCAAGCCTAACCTAATTAGCATGAGCTAATTATCTTAATCAACACTGGGCTCCTTCATTCAATTGCAGGGTTAATTAGCACATACAACAATAGGTGAAACACTTCTACAAGCCAGACTATACTCAATTACATAACACAGGTGGCTGGAGTTCATGAGTCATGACATTAGCGTCTCTTGCTAATATGCCAAATACACATACAGATTCTATGTGTATTGGGGGGGTCCAGCATGGACCTGAATCCAAGTATCACCAGCTCAGGGGTCCCAGGCTTGCAGCTCAAAGAGCACTGTTCCCCCAAATGCCAGGGCCCATAATCACAAGGCAACAGGCTCGCACTCAGTCCCCTCCAACAGCCCGTGTCCCGGCTAGGTCCGTCACATTGTCTGGCAGCAAGGGCACAGTTCTGGAGGATGACGAGGTGGAGGATGAGGAGGAGGTGGAGGATGAGGAGGAGATGGAGGAGGAACCATGTTCACAGCAGGGTGGCACCCAGACCAGCTCATGTCCATCACTGGTGCCTGGCTGGGGGGATACAGAGGACACAGACGATACACCTCCCACAGAGGAAAGCTTTTCCTTGCCTCTGGGCAGCCTGGCACACATGAGCGATTACATGCTGCAGTGTCTCCGCAACGACCGCCGAGTTGCCCACATTTTAACTGGTGCTGATTATTGGGTGGCCACTCTGCTGGATCCCCGTTACAAGGACAACGTGCCGTCCTTAATTACCTCACTGGAGCGTGATCGTAAGATGCGCGAGTACAAGCGCACGCTGGTAGACGCGCTGCTGGTGGCATTCCCACTTGGAAGCGGGGGTACGGTGGAAGCACAAGGCAAAGGCAGAGGAGGAGGAAGAGGTCGCCAACGCAGCCGGGGGCCCCGCCAGCACCTCGGAAGGCAGGGTTAGCATGGCCGGAATGTGGAAAAGCTTTGTCAGCACGCCACAACAACCAGCACCACCAGCTGAGATGGAACGTCTTAGCAGGAGGCAGCATTTCACCAACATGGTGGAGCAGTATCTGTGCACACGCCTACACGTACTGCATGACGGGTCTGCCCCCTTCAACTTCTGCGTCTCTAAATTGGGCACATGGCCTGAGCTTGCCCTTTACGCCTTGGAGGTGCTGGCCTGCCCTGCCGCCAGTGTATTATCTGAACGTGTATTTAGCACGGCAGGGGGCGTTATCACAGACAAGCGCAGCCGCCTGTCCAGAGCCAATGTGGACAAGCTCACGTTCATTAAAATGAACCAGGCATGGATCCCACAGGACTTGGCCATACCTTGTGCAGAATAGACACATATACCAGTGTTCTGACGAAAACTGTCTTGCTATCGGATAGTGTCCGGCCACTTACTGCACAGGTGCAGTGCTTGCGCAGTACGGAGGACAAGGAGATTCACAAAATCTCCAAAGATGAACGTCGCCTGCGCAGTGAGTGCAGGTTCAAGCCCGACCATCCAAGTGGACATACGTAACAGGGCCCCTCACGGGCTCGCTTGGCTAGGCTTCAACCTCGGATGATGTGGCTTGAACCTGGAGTCACCGCGCATCGTCTTTGGAGAGTTCCGAAATCCCCTTGTCCTACGTACTGAGCAAGCGCAGTACAGGGCGGACACTATGCGACGGGGGACAGAATTCGACACATCATTCACCACTAGCCTTACCCAGCCATTGTTGTATTTTTGAACCAGTGTTGGCTACCTCGTCCTCCTCCACCGCCGCTTCCACCTACACCGCCACATCCACCGCCACCTCAACCTCCTACTCCATTTGAATTTCGTCCTCCTAGGTCAAGATTATAATTTTTTCATTTTTTATTTAATTTCCAAGTATTTTATTTTTCCACTATCTTATCCATTAAATTGAATAATTTTTCCAGAAAGTGCGTATTCTGGGGTATTCCCACCATATGTGCCGCATCGTGCCGTTGAGTTTCTGAGGTTCTTAATGACTTCCTGTACCTCTTCTGCTGAGAAGGGGGCCTCCAGCATTTGTTTTTATTTTTTATTTTTTTATGTTATTTTAAGTTATTTCCCTATCCACATTTGTTTGCAGATCACTTGCCATGCTCTTAACAACATTTTGTTGCCATTTGCAGCCCTCTAGCCATTACCATGACCTTTTTACAGCCATTTTAGTGTTCAAAAGTCCGGGTCCCATTGACTTCAATGGGGTTCGGAGTTTGGGGTCAAGTTTGGGTCAAGTTCGGTCCCGAACCCGGACTTTTTTCCGAAGTTCGGCCGAACCCGCCGAACCCGAACATCCAGGTGTCCGCTCAACTCTGGTCAGGAGTGGTTATCACACAGAATACAGTGGTTAGGAGTACTCTACACACAAAACGCCAGTAGAACATAACACACAGAGTATAGGAAGGCTTAAAGCGGTTGTAAATGTGTAAAACAGAGATACACTCACTCTTTCCCTATCTACTGTGTATCACCACTGCGCTGAGCACAAACTTTAAACTAAGCCGCCACTTTATAAAAACTTTTTATATTTGGTGTGTCTATTCATCTTTTGATGTGAGTGTAATGTGAGAGGTTTTTTATGTGTGATTAAAAAGTTTTATACTGTATCACGCTATGAAAGCAAATCTTTTCTTTGTTGCATGAGAGCATCTATAAGAACAGCCATGGCATTTATAAGAACAGCCATGGCACCAGCCCTTTATTCTGAATTGGAAATTTGGATATCCCATTTAAACCCTGTAAAGGGGAAAAGCATGTCCAGCCAAACACGAAAGTGTGATGCATATATAGCTGGTGAGAGTAATCACATTAGGGGAGAGGAGTCACAGCTAGAGCGGTGTGGTGGAGGAGTGTAGATGTAATCTGCTTTTCATTCAAGAGACACTGGTTAATGTATTTTTCACCGTTTCTTCATTGCTTCATTATTTGGATTATGATTTGAAGATTCAACGTATGGACTATGATTTCACTTTGTTACATTATATTACTTTCTCAGGAAGCAGTGGCGGAATTATAGGGGTCGCTGCGATCGCCATGGCGACCGGGCCCCTTGCTGCACGGGGCCCCCCTGTATTCTCCGCTTGGAGGGGCGGCTGAGAGGAGCTCCCCGATCGCCGATTCCAAACTGTAATCGGCGCTGTACAGGGAGCTCCTCACATTAGGCTAAAGTGAAAGCACAGTGTGTGCTGTGCTCTTTGTCTCCCCCTATAGTGCCGTACCCGGCAGAAGGAGACAAGGTAACAGGACTGCCGTTTTTTTTTTTTTTTTTTTTTATATAAGACTAACTATCTATTGTATGTGTGTGCATGATGCATGTATGTGTGTGCAATGCATGATGCATGTATGTGTGTGCAATGCATGATGCATGTATGTGTGTGTGTGCATGATGCGTGTGCGTGTGCATGATGTGTGTGTGCATGATGCGTGTGTGTGTGCATGATGCATGTGTGTGTGCATGATGCATGTGTGTGTGTGCGCGCATGTATGTCTGTGTGTGTGTGCATGATTCATGTATGTATGTCTGTGTGTGTGTGTGCATGCACGTGTGTGTGTGTGTGAATATATGTATGTGTGTGTGCATGTATGTATGTATGTATGTATGTGAATGTGCATGTGTTTATCAGTGGCGGTGCGTCCAAAAGGACGCACAGGTGCCACCCCCTCTCTCCAGCCACTCCCTCTATGACAAATGGATAGATTCATGCATAGCATGATTCTATCCATGGCCCCTGCTGCCACCCCCATATTTAGGTGTCTGGTCCCTTTTGGGGCGCTGGGCGCCTGAATTACAGTGGCAGGGGGTGTTTTTGAAGCACCTGATTAGAACCATAGGCTCTAATAGGCTTCATAATAGGTGAACTGCGAGCGCCATGCTTGACACTCACAGTCCACCCAGGTGTGTTAGAAAAGCGAAATAATAACACTGAACCGCATCTCCACCAATCAGGTGTGTGGGTCTGTTACCTGATTGGCTGAAACGATAGGTGCAGCTATTGGACACCTATCGGGAGGCAAGGACAGGAGATGAGGATGGCAGGAGACACAAGGAGGACCCCACTCGTGGCCGTCACCTGCTGCCCCACCAAGACAGGGTAAGTGCCGGGCAGACAGCGAGCAGGCGGGGGGGGGGATTCACAGTGGCAGCATTTGATGGCACACTGCCAGCACTTAATGGGCACAGTGGCAGCATTTTTTTGGCACAGTGGTGGCATTTGATGGCACAGTGGCAGAGCTTGTTTGGCACAGTGGCAGCATTTGATGGGCACAGTGGCGGCATTTGATAGCACAGTGGCGGCATTTGATATGCACTTTATATCCAGCCACCTACTCATTAATAATAGTGTGTTATATCCCACTCAAAATTCATCCCCTTGGGGATGCAGGTGTCTAATCAAAATATCCAATAGACCTCCCTCCTACTGAAGAGTGAGCAACCTCACCCCCCCCCCCCCCCCCCCCCCCTTGGACAGGACAGTCTGCTTCAAAATTTCCACCTATACCTTTGTCAGTTAAAAAAAAAAAAAATCACATCTATGGCCTGATATAAACCACCCCCATGAAAACTAAGAAATTATTACTTTTGTGAAAGGGTAAAATGAAAATGTAAAAAAAATAAATAAATCATACTTGGTATGAAGTTTACCAGGTACTCGAACCACTGGCGTAGAGTTGAATCTCCAAACATGTAGATGTCTTTCCCTTTAAGGCACTCTAATGCCTCATTTGGCTTCGGAAAATGTCTCGACTTGCAGGTCAGGGACGTCCAGATGTCATTGTAGTAAAACCCAGAAGGTTGTGGAGATTCCTGGCCAGGTCTACATCCAGGGAGTTTAGAGGTGAGGTCTGTAAGAGGGTGATGGGTGAGAGATCATGCTGTTTGGTGGTTGTCCATAATCTGGGCTTTTAAAGAGGTTTACTCTTTTTTTAATAACAAAAATAAATACATGAACATGCATAAAAATATTAATTCTATTAGCAACATCCAGGAACTTCCCCTGGACCAACACAACCATTTGAGCTACTTTGCCGTTTTAAAGAAATTCCCTATCTAAATTAAATGTAGTTTGCTAAATCAAGGTATATCATAAACCCTTGCCATTTTTAAATAAAACATTTTTTAACAGTTTTTTAATGAATAGTTTTGTCTCAGTGCTGCTCATCTCTTGCATCTTCTTTGCCATCTCTTCCTATCTATATGCACTAGACATGTGCAATTTGTTTAGTTCCGAATTAGTTTTTTAACGAATTTTGACAAATTGTTAATTCAGAAATTTCCGAATTTACTAATTGTTTCATTTCTGACATTTTCAGAAATGTGGAATTTCGGAAATGTGGAATTTCGGAAATTCAGAATTTGGAAATTCAGAATTTGGAAATGAGAAATTTCGGAAATTGGAAATTTCCCCCCATTGAAAACGTCTATGTAATGACGAAACTCATCTGGGAGGGCGTGCAGTGACGTCACCGCGTTTGTTTCAAGAAGGAGGAAGGGCTTTGAATCGATGCCGGCCGGCGTCTTGCTAAAACTGTTCTAAACGTTCTTTATGCTTGCTTTCTTCAATTTAAATGTCACTATTTGGATGCACCACCGAGTGCTGTGACCAGTACTAGATCTACCAGGCTGTGTCTTATATGGAGTCCTTTGGTACCGAGTGGCGTATCCCTGGTTATCACGTTGCTTCCCCTTGGCGTTAGGATTTCCGTGTAGAGCTCAATCTGAGTGCTGGTTTATACCTACCTTCTGGTAAGGAGCATTGATATTGGTGGTGGCACCCTCTCTTGATGTGGAGCACAGCGGTGTGGCATGAAGTAGTACACCTATATATGATCGCATTTTACTGGAATAAGGATTCACCATACCTTCCATATTCACCTTATGGACTTTTCTTAGTGATATATTTGATTTATATTTACCAAATACCATCTAGAGTCGTTATTTATGCAATTATTTATTTATTTTACATCGCGCTGTCTCTGATGATGCCAATTGGTCTTTTACTGTTATTATCAGGCTTCAGTGTTCTTATTTCCTGAAATACAATCAATGTGAATGTTTATTCGGTAGTTATGTAAATTAGGTAGCTATCTTGATCCGTCATATCGAACTTTATTAATACCTTCACTTGGCGCAGTTTTTCTTTTCTTGCATTGTATACTGTGTTTATCCCACTATTCTGAAGCCTGGTTTAATATTTTTTATATACTTTTTGTACCTATTGTACCACCTTTTCCCCATTGGGTTAGCGCGGTTTTGTTGCCTAAATTAAAATGTAGTTTGCTAAATCAAGGTATATCATAAACCCTTGCCATTTTTAAATAAAACATTTTTTAACAGTTTTTTAATGAATAGTTGTGCCTCAGTGCTGCTCATCTCTTGCATCTTCTTTGCCATCTCTTCCTATCTATATGCACTAGACATGTGCAATTTGTTTAGTTCCGAATTCGTTTTTTAACGAATTTTGACAAATTGTAATTCAGAAATTTCCGAATTTACTAATTTTTTCATTTCTGAAATTTTCAGAAATGTGGAATTTCGGAAATGTGGAATTTCGGAAATGTGGAATTTCGGAAATGTGGAATTTCGGAAATTCATCATTTGGAAATTCAGAAATTGGAAATTGGAAAATTCTGAATTTCGCATATTGGAAATACGGAAATTGGAAATTTCGGAAATTGGAAGATTTGAATTCAGAAATTTGAAAATTCAAAATTAGGAAATTAGAAATTTTGGAAATTCAGAATTTCGGAAATTCAAAAATTCGAAAATTCGGAAATTTGAAAATCCAAAAATAAGAATGAAAATCGGAAAATTCTAAAGAATGAAAATCCGAGAATTAAAAAACTCAAAAATCTGAAATAATAACTAACTAATAATAACTATTAAATTATAGGTATTGGAATTTCCTTTCAAATTTGGCTGTTAGTGAACTTGAGTACGAATTTATCCAAAGTTACGAATTATCTGAAATAACAAATGCCGTATCTAAAAGAATGACATGTAACGATCTAATAATAATAAATAACAATAATAATAATAATTCGTAACTTCAGATAAATTTGTATTTGTTATTATTATTGAAATTGCAATACCTATAATTTAATAGTTAGTTATTATTAGTTAGTTATTATTTTGAATTTTACAGATTTTCTTTCTTTTTTTCAGATTTTTGGATTTCGAATTTCCGAATTTCCGAAATTACGAATTTACGAATTACGAATTTTCGAATTTTTGAATCTTCAAAAATTCAGAAAAAATAATAAAACAAACACTAAAACAAACAAATTTCAAATTAGTTTTGTGCATATGTCTAATATGCACTATAGCAATGGCTACATGGCTTTTTTCAGGGTGGTTCTCCCTAGGGTGACCACAGTGGACCATATCTAAGTAATTCTCAATGCTACCTATAGAGGGTGCATTATAATATTTTATTTGGAGACATGTAATTGCTGTGTGTCCAGAGTGGTGTAGTATATAATTTCCTCTGTTGCCAGCCTGTAAATTGTATGCTCCGTACACACGAGCGGAAATTCCGCAAGCAAAAGTCCGATGAGAGCTTTTGCTGGTGGAATTCCAGCCTGCAAAAGATTGAGAGCATGTTCTCAATTTTTCGGTCGGAAAAAGTTTTGATCGGAAATTCCGATCGTCTGTACCAATTCCGACGCACAAAATTCCTACACATGCTCGGAAAAAATTTGACGCATGCTCTGAAGCATTGAACTTAATTTTCTCGGCTCGTCGTAGTGTTGTACGTCACCGTGTTCTTGACGGTCGAAAGTTCAGCAAACTTTTGTGTGACCGTGTGTATGCAAGCCAAGCTTGAACGGAATTCCATCGGAAAAAACATCCAAGATTTTTCTGGAAATTCCGGTCGTGTGTATGCGCATTAGTCCATGCCATCTGGTCCTCCTCCCAGGCTGGGGGGGAGGACCCTAAACACCTGTGCATGTTTAGATTTTTGGGCTTCTTGTACATAAAAAATACGTAGTGAGGGCGTAGTGTGTTTTTTTTTCCCAGAAGTATAGACAGATTTTAGTCTACATTTACTTTATGTATTTCATGATATCTATGAATACTGTATATATTATTTAGTTTTGTTTTATATTGTTTCTTGAGTTTTTTTGTGGTGTTTATTATATTTAATTATTTTGTAGATTATTTTTGATGGATTAATGGAGGAACTACCAATTATGCCAGGGTCCTGACATAGCGACTCTCGAAAAACGCCCTGACACTTCACTATCCTCTCTTTGGGAGGCACTGTACTGGCAAAATAGATCTTACTTTTAGGATTGATTAGGGAGTCCTTTTTACCCCAGTTTTATCATTTTTGTTATAGAATAAAGACATGTTAGTGCTTTCATATATAATTATATAAAATCACAATCGAAATCCCATGCTTTCTACAGTTCTTTCCTTCCTATCTGAGTAATTTGTGATGAACTGGCCACTATAGTCTCCATCGAAAGCCCGTGTGCAGGGCGATAACACAGGAGCATAATTGGTAGACAGGGACAGGGTATGGTCACTGTTTTATAAATGCTTGATGGCAGGATCACCAGTTATTGTTTAAATTAAAATTACACTTGAAATTATGTTAAAGCTGAAATTTAGCTAAAAGAATATTTTTTCTACAGTTTTAGTTACATTGCTTACCTGCAAGGAAGTATGACCTATGATGTGCAGGCTGCTGGATCCTGTAGAAAATGTCAATGCAGGGTTGCCCTGTCCTCTTCTTGCTCCTGTACTGGAGGAGAGGACAGGAGGGGGCGCGTGTCCCTGTTGGATCATCTTTAGAAACCCAAAGCTATTAACCGTCACAGTGCCAGAAGTTCAGCAGCAGGAAGAGGACAGGGCAGCCCTCCAGTGAAGATTTCTACAGAATCCAGCAACCTGAACATCATGGGGAATACTTCATTACAGGTGCGTAATATAACTAAAGCTGTAGAGAAAAAACAATGTTTTTAACGAATCTTCAACTTTAAATCTCAGATACATTTTTAGCAACTGGGTTTACATACACAGTACTTTAAAAGGCCAATCAATTCTAGTTTAATGGTGGGGCTGTGGTTAGAATTACTGGTGGCTTCTAAGGCAGACAATAGACGCGCTTGGAGTAAATGACACCTCTCTAAAAATGGCAGCTGCTAAAAATGGGATACACACACATAAAGCAATAGTTGTTCAGAGGGAGGATGGGCTTTTCAAACTGGCCAGCCGGCAGTTTGTTTTCACAAGATCATTAATACTTATGTTTGTAAGTTTTTTTAATCCTTTTTACTGAATAAATCTGTTATATCAGTGTTACGCTATGGGCGGCCTTTTTATGTTTGAGCACTAGTGGGACTTGCTTGTTGGAGTGTGTGGAGTTTGGGGATCATTGTTCCGGACGAGTGCCATTCATCCATCCAGGGAACTAGGAGATCCAGACTTTTGAGGCTGCTAAGGGATATCTTGTGCGCCTACATTGCTCGGCCATCTGGTAAGCTTAAAATCTATCTGGTGGTCGGGCACTTACAAATTTCACTACTATATACAAGTACAGTCACCGTGGTGTATATTCTTTACTATCTCCGGATTTGGAGATTTTGAATACCTATTTCCAGAGCATATTACAGTTTATTGTCTAAGGGACTCTATTTGAGTTAACGCCATCTTGTGGACTCTTATGATCTTGTTCTTTTGAACCAATATTTTATTATACATTTTTTATGTGCTCCTCCATGGCCATAAATTAGAAGGTTTTGATGTGTAGTATTATCTAGCTTAATTCACTTGGTGCTGCTTTATATATTTTCAAGTGTTCTATGGAGCATACACACAGTCAGACTTTCCGACAACAAACTCGCATCCAACATTTGTTGTCAGAAAATCCTATCGTCCTATTAGTGTTGATGAGGAAATCTTGTGTTCTCCTGGTGCAGGAAGCCATCCCTGTCCGAAGAACACAGTGATTACTGTTAGCGGCCTATAGCAAGATTTCTGTCTCCCATGTATTTTCTATACAGGTAACGAGCTGAGATTAGGAGCACTCTCTTAAAGGAAATGCTCTAATCTCAACTTGTTACCTGTATAAAAGACACCTGTCCATAGATGCAAATCAATCAATTAGATTCCAATCTCTCCACCATGGCCAAGACCAAAGAGCTGTCCAAGGATGTCAGGGACAAGATTGTAGACCTACACAAGGCTGAATAAAGCCACAAGACCATCGCCAAGCAGCTTGGTGAGAGGGTGACAACAGTTGGTGCGATTATTCGCAAATGGAAGAAACACAAAATAACTGTCAATCTCCCTCGGTCTGGAGCTCCGTTCAAGATCTCACCTCGTGGTGTCCCAGTGATAATGAGAGCGGTGAGGAATCAGCCCAGAACAACATGGGAGAATCTTGTCAATTATCACAAGGCAGCTGGGACCATAGTCACCAAGAAAACAATTGGTAACACACTACGCCGTGAAGGACTGAAATCCTGCAGCGCCCGCAAGGTCCCCCTGCTCAAGAAAGCACATGTACAGGCCCGTCTGAAGTTTGCTAATGAACATCTGTATGATTCAGAAGAGAACTGGGTGAAAGTGTTGTGGTCAGATGAGACCAAAATCGAGCTCTTTGGCCTCAACTCAACTCGCCATGTTTGGGGGAAGAGGAATGCTGACCCCTGGAAAAACATCCCCACCATCAAACATTATGCTTTGGAGGTGTTTTTCTGCTAAGGAGACAGGACAACTTCACTGCATCAAAGGGATGATGGACGGGACCATGTACCATCAAATCCTGGGTGAGAAACTCCTTCCCTCAGCCAGGGCATTGAAAATGGGTTATGGATGGGTATTCCAGCATGACAATGACTCAAAACACACGGCCAAGGCAACAAAGGAGTGGCTCAAGAAGAAGCACATTAAGGTCCTGGAGTGGCCTAGCCAGTCTCCAGACCTTAGTCCCATAGAAAATATGTGGAGGGAGCTGAAGGTTCGAGTTACCAAATGTCAGCCTCAAAACCTTAATGACTTGAAGAGGATCTGCAAAGGGGAGCGGGACAAAATCCTTTCCTGAGATGTGTGCAAACCTGGTGGCCAACTACAAAAAAAACGTCTGACCTCTGTGTTGGCAATCACAAAGTCATGTTTTGAGAAAGGATAAAATACTTATTTCACTCATTAGAATGCAAATCAATTTATAACTTATTTGAAATGCGTTTTTCTGGATTTTTTTTGTTGTTATTCTGTCTCTGTCTCTCTGTTATCACTGTTAAAATAAACCTACCATTACAATTATAGACGGATCATTGTTCAGTGGGCAAACGTACAAAAAATCAGCAGCGGATCAAATACTTTTACCCTCACTGTATAACTTGAATTTATAATGGCGATGAAGGTTAAATGAGGGAATATCTTGCAGATGGAAGCAGATATAGTAGATACAGTAGATACAAAAAAAAAACAACAGTGCATGTGCGGCAGCCTGAGGCGGCGGTAATGTCTCCAACAGAGCTCTGCTCCTTGGGAGTACACACCGGAGGACTACAGGTCCCAGCGGCGCCCCCTGTGACACTTAACAAAACCATTTTTAAAATAACAGGAGATTCTTCCAAAACATTTTTTATTAAACCCACAAGTGCTTTTTTTTTTTTAATTTACCTGCTACATAAGCAATGGTCTTAAAAGGTCAAAAACCTGCTACATAAGCAATGGTCTTAAAAAGGTCAAAAACCGAAATTTAAACCGGCTATCTCAAAGGGAATAGCTCACAGACTGGCGGCTGAGATGGCGGCATCATCATCATCATCATCATCATCATCATCCACAGAGCAGCAGCTCTTACAGCAAGAAGATTTTACCTCACAGGCAAACCACACAGGACAACGATGGTGAGTCTGAACATGATATTAATGACTCCCAAACTGTAGAGCACTCAGATATATTCACAAAATTTGAATATATGCTTCAGAAAGCTCTCAAACAGACTTCTGACCATATTACTGAGAAATTAACAAAAGAGATCAGAGAACTAGGTCAGAGAACTGCAGAATTGGAAAGATACAATTGATAATCACACACAGAATAATATACTTGAACTTATGACCCTTAAGGAGGAAAACCTCACACTACAGTTACGTTTAGAAGATCAGGAAAATAGAGACCGTCGATCGAATTTACGGATCAGAGGAATCCCTGAATCAGTTCTGGACTTACAGGCTACTGTCACGGCGCTTTTTCTAGAATGAATACCTGGTATTCCTATAGACAGGCTTGAAATGGATAGAGTGCATAGAGCCTTAACCACAGGCAAATCTAATGGCCCTCCAAGAGACATAATAACCAAATTACACTATTATAAAACAAAAGAACAGCTGCTTGCAGCCGCCAGGGATAGAGAAATCCTCAACTTTCAGGGTCATGACTATCAACTCTTCACTGATTTGTCTCCACTCACAGTAGCAAAGAGACGTGCGCTCAAACCTCAACTGCAGATACTCCAGTGCAATAAAATAACTTACCGCTGGGGTTTCCCTTTCTGCCTACGATTCACCCATCTGGAAACTAAATATGCTTGTCGCTCTTCAGAGGACTTACAGTCGGCCCTAATTGAAATGGGTTTGACTGAAGAAATCTCGACCAAGGACCAATCCCACAGACCTTCGACTCATCGATCTTCACAGCAAATTAAAGCTGCAGGACCCAGCTTTTCATCATCCTCACACCAAAATCTCAGTAAACGCGGTCGTTTTGAACATTCACCACCCAATACCGAAGACTCCATGGACTGACTCCCAGCTTAAAATAATTCCTCTCACTCAAAACAGGTCTCCAGCTTCTCATGCTGGTTAAATTATTTTATTTGCTATGTTCATAAATGAAATGAACTTTGGCTACATGTTTTTTTTTTTAATATCTAGAGGAAGAAAGAAAAAAAAAAGACAAATGTGTATTTTAATTTTTCTTGAACTGCCTTTTATTCTAGCAAAATTTATTTTTTTTCTTTTCTTTTAATCATCAGTTTATTGCTACCACTATAGCACTTAAACAGTTCCTGTAGTTCTCCGGTGTTGTGCATCCCTCAGGAACTCCTTGCTGCCCTTCATACCACTTGTAGACTCCCACCAATTTTTTTATGCGGGTCTCTCCTTGTGGTCCTGGACCTTCTCAGGGAGTCCTATGTACTCCCCTGAGATGCTCCCACACCCTTCCACTTAACCTTTACCTAACGATATATTGTCTTCATAATGGGTTTGTTCGATTGTTTTTTCTTACTCTTTTTCCTATCTTTTTTTATTCCCTTTTGGTTCTCCATTCGGTGGTCCTGGCTCGTGGTAAGTACTTTGCTCATAATTGTATAATGTTCACCCTAGTTGGTTTATGGCTCCTATAAATACATTGTCATTAAATGTACAAGGGTTTAATATTCCACACAAGAGAACAAAAGCATTACGCTCTTTTGCAATGAAGAAAGCAAACATTATCTGTTTGCAAGAAACTAATTTCACTGATAAAATGTACCCCAAATATCTTTCATCTTCTTATCCACAATTCTATATGGCCTCTGCTACAGTTAAACAGCGTGGAACCCTCATTGGTTTTCATCGTTTCACCCCGTTTAATTTAGTATCACAATTAACGGACCCGGAGGGGCGATATATACTTCTAACAGGTTATATTTCTGATAATCCTATTACAATTGTATCCTACTATGCCCCCAATAAACGCCCAACTGCTTTTTTATCCCATCTTTTCCAAGTTATTGATGTTCATAGGTTTGGTACAGTTGTTATTTGTGGAGATTCTAATGCAACTATTTTTCAGTTTCTAGATAAATCCCCTTCTAGACCTACTACTGGTACAAAAAATCTTACTTATCAGCATTTACTTACTACACATGGTTTATTGGATACTTGTCGAGAAATGAACCCTACCAGTAAACGATTCACTCACTATTCCTACCCACATAACTCCTTTTCACGAATAGATCATATTCTTACTCCATCCAGTATGCTACCAGAAATCATTTCATCCAAAATCATTCCTATTCCATGGACAGACCACTGTGCAGTATTTACTACCCTCGCTTCCACAATTCCTAGGTCACACGACACCACTTGGTGTATAAATGACTCTATGTTGACCCATCCAACTCATCGTCTTGAAATTGAGAAAGCACTACCTGATTACTTAATCTCTAATGATACGGGTGATGTCTCCGCTCTTACATTATGGGAAGCGCACAAAGCTGTCATTAGAGGTAGATTGATACAACGAGCAACTATACTTAAAAGGGAACGTAAAATCTTGTTTGCTAAACTTGAATCTGCCTTTAATGACTGCTATCAGGCTTTTCAATCTTTACTGAATGCCATTAATAACACTAAACTTGAAAAGGCTCGTCTTGATTTAGATCTTTTTCTGACTGATTCAGCAGACAACAACGCCAGCACATTCAATATCTTAAGGCAAACAAACCCGACACACCATTGGCTAGACTCTTAAAAAATTCACTAAATAACCAGACACCTATTAGATTAAGGACATCCAAAGAAGCACATACTAGTAACGATTCTAGAGATCTTTCCTTCTAATCTAGCTAAATTATATTCTTCATCTCCGAATTTTGATAAAACCAAAGCTGATAACTTGTTTTCCACTATCACGCTCCCTAACCTTGATCAACAGCAGCGAGATCACCTTGAAAGCCCAATCACAGACTCTGAAGTTTCAATTGCAATAAAATCCTTAAAACTACGTAAAAGACCTGGCCCGGATGGATTCTCAGCAGTCTATTATAAACAATTTGCACATATCCTTAACCAAGGCCTTAAACTCAATTCTTAAGGGACAATCGTTTAGAGCAGAGACACTCACCTCTATTATAGCAATGATCCCCAAGCCGCACTCTGATTCTACTTCTTGGACTAATTATCGTCCGATGTCCCTCCTCAATCTAGACATAAAACTAATAGCTAAAATCATGGTCACCAGATTGAACAATACCATAGGCCATTTAATTCATAAAGACCAAGCAGGCTTTATGCCAAAACGCCAGGCAGGGGATAATATTAGACGAACACTGTTACTTATTCATGCTGCTAAAACCAGACGAATCCCAGCTTGCCTTGTATCCTTGGATATAAGGAAAGCTTTTGACTCTGTCACTTGGCCATATATGAAATACATCCTTCAAAAATGGGGATTCGGTAACCATTTCCTTACCTGGGATTCCTCTCTATACAATAATCCTAGAGCATATATTAAATACGCTGGCTATAAGTCCACAATGTTCATCAATAGAGGTACTAGACAAGGTTGTCCTCTTTCCCCTTTTCTTTTTGCCCTGTTAATTGAACCTTTGGCACAACTAATTAAAATAATCCCGATATTAAAAAGGTATAGAATTAGGTGGTCATCACCATAAATCATTTCTCTTTGCGGATTACATCCTCATATTTTTGTCACATCCCCATATATCTACCCCTAATTTACTAGCTACACTAGAAAACTTCGCCCTAATCTCAGGTCTATATGTCAATGCAACAAAATCAAAAGCGTTAAATATTTCTCTATCACAATCTGCACTTCAACAGGCTAAAACCTCCTTAAATTTTACTTGGGTCCCAAAACAACTCCCATACTTAGGAATACAAATCACAATCTCCTTTAAGGATCTTTTTGTGGCTAATTATTTACCTCTCTTGAAACAAATTACTAATCTCATGAAGCAATGGGCTTCCCTTCCCTTGTCAAGATTGGGAAGGGTTAACGCTACAAAGATGTCAATATTACCTAAATTATTGTATTTATTCAGGGTGCTCCCTATACCACTACCATCTTATTTTCTAAGACTTACTCAACGTAGAGTTATGTCCTTTATTTGGGGTGCTACCAAACCTCGTATACCTAAAACTACATTATACCTCAATAAATTGAGTGGAGGTTTGGGATTACCCAATTTTTCTTATTATTACAACGCTGCACAGATTGCACTTCTCCCCAAATATCATGCTACAATTGAAGCACCCTTGGGTAGCTATTGAATCAGTAGATTGTGATCCTATATCAGTAGCAAATATGCTATGGCTTTGTCCTGCTGATAGAGCTCATCTTTCTAATCCCATAACGAAACACACCTTGATAATCTGGGATAAATTCAAACGCTTGCATAATCTACAATCATCTCATAATTCCCTACTTTCATTCCTCAATAACCCAGCCTTTTATCCTGCTTGGAAATTTCCAAGATCATTCTCTGCATGGTCCACTTCGAATCTAACTCGCCTATATAATCTATCCTCTTCTACCAATATCCGTACCTTTCCAGTACTATGTGAAACCTTTGGGTTACCTACAAAGTAAATTTTTCGTTACCTACAAATTAAAAATTTTTACGAACCACTTCTTAATACAGGTTCAACTCTTAACCAAATTAAAAAATTTTTTACGAACCACTTCTTAATACGGGTTCAACTCTTAACCAAATGACTCAATTTGAGCGTATCTGTATAAATTTAAAGGGGAATCCCTATGCCAAAAAAACGGTGTGGGGGTCCTCCCCAAATCCATATCAGACCCTTATCCGAGCCCCCACCCTATGTGATTGAGTATGGGGTGCGATGTACCCCTACCCATTCACGTAAGGGAAAAAGTGTAAATAAAAAAACGACACCATTTTTTAAAAAACTTTATTGCACACCTCTGGGGGTCTTCTTCCGTCTTGGGGGGGGTCTTCTTGCCGGACTCCTCCGATATCTTCTGCTCTTTTACTAGCTCTATCACTAGCAGAGGAGCCCTGCTTTCTTCTTCGTCGCCACCGCCGTCTGGGGGTCTTGTTCCGCCTTCGGGGGTCTTCGGGGGTCTCTTCTGTTCTTCTTGCCGGGCCTCCGCTTTTTTCTTCCAGCTCTTTTACAAGCGGTGGCCGGGGCTTCTGTTGCCGTCGCCGTCGTCGCCGCCGGCTTCTGCTTCTTGTTCTTCTTTCTTCATCCGATGTTGACACGACGCTCTCTCTGGCCGTAATGGCAGAGACACGCTGTGCTGTGACTTATATAGGGACAAGGGACGGGCCACATGGTCATGTCACATGGTGACCCCGCCCCCTTATGATATCACAGTCCGCCGGAGCCCCACACACGGTCGGAATGTCAGGCGGACAATCCCGCGGGAAAGTCCGATCGTGTGTACGCGGCCTAAGTGATCCACATATCAGAGGACTTATCTCATTATTATATCATTAACTAAATGAGATCTCCAGTGGATCTCTGCCCTGATACGCTACCAAATGGGCACAAGACATGAATCGAGAGATAGATTTGCAGCTTTCAGGGGGTTCACTCAGGTATGAGATATGCATACTTCCATTGCTATCACTGTAGTAGCGGTGATTACTTCAATGATTTGCAGCTTCCACAGGGAACCCTCAGGTATGAGATATACATACTTACATGGTTCCAAGTTGGACCAATGTAACTATGCAATACAAATTACATCTAAATGTAACCCTTAAGTCCGCAGAATCCGGTGGCAAGCAGAGAGGCATGCACATTTAAATGAATGCCAAGGATGTGATCCTTCACACTCTTTAAAGGACATCCAATGTAAGGTGCTTTTAAAGTGTTACTAGACCCGGGACCCTGTATTCACTATATCTGGTCTCCCATAGTACAAAGAACATGGAAATGCAAATATTTTAGTAAATATAAACTGATAAATACTTTTTCTCATCGGCAGTATATAGCAGTATTGTGACTTCTATCAGTGTCTGGTTAAAGCTTGTAGGAGGAGTTTTCATTCTACTCTGACGGTCCTATGAGGCTGCAGGACCTCTGACCCACTGTCTGGACAGTGCTGATTGGCCCTGTGCCGATCAAATGCACCCTCCCAGGAAAAATTCATTCTCTAGCAATACACACCAAACTGAGCATGTGCAAACTGACTCCAAATGCTTTGTCATATCAGGAGATAGATTGGGAACAGTGGGAGAAGAAGAGAATCAAAGAAGACAGGATCAAACAGCCCTATTACAGAATGTGGCGGATTAACCCCTTAGGTTCCACAGTGGGTTCCACAGGTTCCAAGCATGCTTTACTGCATATACAGTACAGACTGATTTTACTGTTGTGGGTTTAGTAAAACTTTGAGTCTGCAGAATCCTGTGGCAGGCTGAGAGGAGCATGCACATCTAAATGGATGCCAGGAATGTGATCTTTTACACCAAATGTAGGGTGCTTTTAAGTCTGCAGAATCCAGACGCAAGCAGAGAGGAGCATGCACATCTTTTTTTTTTATTTAATAACTTTTTATTGCTATTTCAAAATAGAAAAACAATACAGCATATTCTATATCAAAACACCCGAATAGTATCAAAACAGTGTGAGTTCACATCTCTCTATAACTCATGTATCTATATCCCAATTCAAATGTAGTTAAACATTCTTGAAAGGAGATCCAATGTAGGGTACTTTTAAGTCTGCAGAAACCAGTAGCAAGCATAGGGGAGTATGAACATCAAAAAGGATGCCAAGGATGTGATCTTTCACACTCTTGAAAGGAGATCCAATGTATGGTGCTGTTAAGCTGGCCATAAACTAGTAGAATATCTTTAGATTTTTTTCTATTTTAAGAATGTTTGTTGAATTTTTTAATCATTAGGGGAGTCAAATTGATGTTTGTTTTCGAAGAGAAAATTCAGAGAAGGGTGGACTTTTTTTTCTGAAACAAGCACATTTCTAACCTTAAATGTGGTTTTCATGAGGAAAATTACAATAATTCCAAAAAATCTAATGTTAAAGCAAACAAAAAGTTTTTTCGAACAATATGTGTCAAGTCATAGAATCTACTGAATATTTAAGCAATCAATGTTTATACGAACGTTCATTTGGAAATTTACTAGTTTATGGCCAGCTTAAAGCGGTTCTGCACCCATCCATAGAAGTATGTTTCTATGGCTTCCCTATCCTGTAAGATGACAGAATTGACGGTTCAATTCTGCATCTTTTAAGCTTACCTTGAATGATGGCTTCATCTGTGTTCTTCTCCCTGCGGCGGTGGGCGGGCTCTCTGCGTCGATCGTCGTCGCTTCCTTCTAGTTCGCAATGTCTTCTGGGACCTGGCGCTGTGTCTTGTGGGCTATCTCGCTGTGTCTCCTGGGATCAATCCCAGGAGACTTTGCGGGGGTCCCGAGGCGAAATCTCGCGGGATTAGCGATGCCGCCCGTTGTGATGGCAACCTGAGCTGTTGGCGCCGTTACTGCGCACGCGCGAAATCGGCGAAAATCCACAGGTGCATTGTGGGCCAGCAACCCGGAAGAAAAGGACCGGAGTCGTTTCAGGTGCCCACACTGAAGATGGAAGCCGTCATGAAGAGTTTTTAAAAGTGCACATTCCGGACGAAAAACAGAAGAAAGAAGACCAAGAACTCAAACAGGTGAGTGACATTTATGCAAACCACATTACACCACATAACACACACAAAAAAAAAAAAGGACAAACACAGTGTAGAACCGCTTTAACAGGAGTTGCCAGCCCCTCCCATCGAACCATTTGCTTTTGGGTTTTAGATCGCTGTAAACATTACTGATTGAGGCAAGGTGTGCAGCTGGAGCATGTCTACACTAGAGATGAGCCTGAACACCCCCGGTTCGATTCTCACCAGAACTCCCAAACAGGGAAAAAGTTTTGCCCCGAACCGCAAACTTCATTGAAGTCTATGGGACCCAAACATAAAAAATAAAAAGTCCCCATCTTGAAGGCTTATAAATAAGTAATTGGCCATAAAAATAGTTTTTTAAGGGAGCAGTGGATTTAATGGTGATTAAAATGAAACAAAAAAAAAAAAAGAAATTACTTTAACTACTTCCCACCTGGCCAATGTACATAAATGGCCGGGTGGGCACTCTCTCCTTCTGAGTGGACGTTCAGGGGGATTGCGCACGCGTGCCGGGGAATCGGCGCGATCCAGATGCGCTCGTGTCACCGGGACATGGCGCATCTTCGATCGGCAGGAGGGTTCTGTGATTGGCCCTCCTGATCACATGACGGCCGTGCCCAATCACAGCCGTCATGTGATGTAAACACAGAGCCGGTTGCTAGGCAATCAGCTCTCCTCTCCTCACACAGAAGTTGTCGCTGAGGAGAGGAGAGCGGATCGCTGCAGCCGGCTGGTGATCAATGAGTATGAGCTGTTTTTTACAGCTTTCTACTCACTGATCACCAACCTAGTGTCACCACACATGTCCCCACACAGTGTAAACACACGTCCCCACAGAATGTCCCCAAAACACATGTCCCCAAATAATAAAAACACCTGTCCCTCACATATGTCCCACTAAAATCACATGTCCCAATGATTATCTGCACACATATGTCCTGATCACCTGTGCACATCTGTGTGATCATTTGCGTGCATATGTCCGTGATCACACAAACCAATTATTATACACTAATTTTTTTTGCCAAAAACATGTAGCAGAATACATTTTGGCTTAAATTTATGACAAAATTCGATTTTATTCGATCTCTTTTAAAATAGAAAGAAGAAAATATTGTTTTTTTTTCAAAATTTCCACAATTTTTTCGCTTATATCGCAAAAATTTAAAACAGAGTCGTGAATAAATACCACCAAAAGAAAGCTCTATTTGTGCGAACAATTTTTATTGTGATAAAAATTTCATTTGGGTACAGCGCAGCATGACCGCGCAATTTTCATTTAAAGTGCTAGAGAGCTGAAAGCTGAAAATTGGTCTGAGAAGGAAGGAGGCGAAAGTGCCCAGTATTGCAGTGGTTAAATATAGTGCCGGGGGGGGGGGGGGTGCCCTTAGTCTGCCTATAAAGTGGCACATCTGTAGTATGTATAGAACATGCAGCAGCAAAAATTACACTTTTCAAGCAAAAAAATGACTCAAACCACATTTAGATTGACTATTGGTTGCAATTTTCGTCCGGAAATATATAAAAAAGAAAAAAACGGTGTGGGCCCCCCCCCCCTAAGATCTATACCAGACCCTTATCTGAGCATGCAGGTCAGGAAAGGTGAGGGTGGGTGCTTTGGGGCAGGGGGGTTCTGTCCCCCCTTCCCACAGATCTCAAACCCCTCCTATGTGAATGAGTATGGGGTATGGGTATGGAACCGGAAAAAAAGCCCCCACCGCGACGAAGGCTGACCACGGAATGCCTCCTCCGCCGGGTCACAGTTCTTAAATAGGTAGGGGCGGTGCCACCAGGGGACATCACCAGTGGCACCACCCCTTACCTATTCATGAATTTTCACCCAGCAAGAAACATTCGGTGGTCAGCCTTTGTTGCAGGCGGAGCTTTTTTTTCCGGGTCAAGCGGTGGACATCATGATTGACGATGGATCTACATCAGGGGGGCATTGTTTTTTTTTCAAAAAACGAACAGGTTGAAGTTCAGGCCAAACTTTTGCTCAGCCTGAACCGTTCGCCCAACATTAGTCTACACTGTAGTGTAAATAATGTCTAGAAGGGGGAAGGGGCAAGTATCAAGACATAGTAGGTTATAAAGGTTATGAAGACCACCACAGACTGATCAGTCCATTTAGCTGACCCTTTTACAGCCAGCCAAGACAAATACTACATCAGCATTTTCTTACAGGAAGCACCCTCTAATGTTTATAGACTGGTACACTCACCCACTTAACAAAGAGTCCTCCAGGCTGTTGGTCACTTTGCGGTATCCACCAATGGAGTGATAAATCAAGGAATCACAGGGGAGTTTCTGTGGCTTAACACACTGCCATATCTCACCGGTGTAAGGTTCTTTGTACTCGCAAATTTTTGGGCCTGCCACCTCCAAGTTACATTCCACCACTTCGCTGCTCCCATTAAAGTGAAAATGGCCACTGAAATATACCTATGAAGAAGAAGTGTAGACAAAAAAAATGACAGACATTACAAAAAAATATATAAAAAAATACCGTAGATAAGTTATCTTGTCACTACCTCTGACAGCATCCATCCAGGCCTCCCAGTCATGCGGAATGAGGACAGGCCCTACGTTGTCCTACATAAACTGATCAGTCATAACATTATGATCTATGACAGGTAAAGTGAATAACATTTATTATCTTGTGACAATGGCATCTGGAAGTCGGTGGGATATATTAGGCAGCAAGTGAAGATGTTGTTCCTAAAGGTGATGTATTGAAAGCAGAAAAAAATGGGCAAGGCTTAAGGATTTGAGTGACTTTGACAAGGGGCAGATTGCAATGATTAGACAACTGGGTCTGAGCAACTCCAAAACTGCAGCTCTTGTCGGATGTTCCTGGTCTGCAGTGGTCAGGCCGTACCAAAAGTGGTCCATGGAAGGAAAACCAGTGAACTGGTGAGAGGTAGGGATGAGCTTCGAGTTCGAGTCGAACTCATGTTCGACTCGAACATTGCCTGTTCGACTCGAACATTGCCTGTCCGCCTGTTCAGGGAACAATTTGGGGTGTTCGTGGCAAATACAAAAAGCCGCGAGCACCCTGTAAAAGTCTATGGGAGAAATCTAAAGTGCTAATTTTAAGAGCATATATGCAAGTTATTGTCATAAAAAGTGTTTGGGGACCTGGGTCCTGCCCCAGGGGACATGTATCAATGCAAAAAAAAGTTTTAAAAACAAACGTTTTTTCAGGAGCAGTCATTTTAATAATGCTTAAAGTGAAACAATAAAAGTGTAATATTCCTTTAAATTTCGTACCTGGGGGGTGTGGATAGTGTGCCTGTGAAGGGGCGCATGTTTCCCGTGCTTAGAACTGTCCCTGCACAAAGTGTCATTTTTGCAGGAAAAAAAGCTATTTAAAATCACTCGCGGCTATAATGAATTGCCGACTCCCGTAATACAGAGAACAGTCATTCATTGAAAGTCATTGATAAAAAATAAAAAATAAAAAAATAAAAGTGTGGGGGTTCCCCCAAATTCAATTACCAGGCCCTTCAGGTCTGCTATGGATATTAAGGGGAACCCTGCTTCAAATTTTAAAAAAAAAAATTACGTGGGGTCCCCCCTAAATATCCATACCAGACCCTTCAGGTCTGGGATGGATTTTAAGGGGAACCCCACACCAAAAAAAAAAAAAAAAATGTTGTGGGGTCCCCCTCAAAATCCATACCAGACCCTTATCCGAGCACACAACCTGGCAGGCCACAGGAAAAGAGGGGGACAAGAGTGGCCCCCCTCCCTCCTGAACCATACCAGGCCACATGCCCTCAACATTGGGAGGATGCTTTGGGGGTCTGTGACCCCTCAAAGCACCATGTCCCCATGTTGATGGGGACAAGGGCCTCTTCCCCACAACCCTGGCCATTGGTTGTGGGGGTCTGCAGGCGGGGGGCTTATCGGAATCTGGAAGCCCCCTTTAACAAGGGGACCCCCAGATCCCGGCCTGCCCCCTGTGCGAAATGGTAAGGGGGTACCAAAGTACCCCTACCATTTCACCAAAAAAGTGACAAAAATTTTAAAAATGACAAGAGACGGTCTTTGACAATTCCTTTATTAAAATCTTCTTTCATCTTCTTTCTTCTGGTCTTCTTCCTTTCTTCATCCTTCGGTTTCTTCATCTTCTTCTTCCATCTTCTTCTTCCATCTTCTTCTTCCTCCGATCCGCTTCTTGCTCTGGTCTTCTAGTCCGGCATCTTCTTCCACGGCGTCTGCGTCTTTTCTTCTGTGTCGGGCCGCTCCGCTCAATGCCAGGCTCCCGCTGTGTGAGGCTTCGCTCCGTCTGACAGTTCTTGGTGACAGATACCTGATGACCCCGCCCCCCTCTGACGCACGGAGATGTCATGGGGACTTCCCTATTGCTTTCCCCATGACGTCAGAGGGGGCGAGGATGGCTCCGCCCCCTCTAACGTCATGGGGAAAGACAGACTCTGAAAGATGAACTGGCTCAGGTAGAGATCCCAACCTCCCTGATAGACCTAGTCCAGCTGGTTACCAAGTTGGATCGCCGTCTACGGGAACGTCACTCAGAAAGTTTCCAAAGTCCCAGGCCTACCTGGATGTTACCCCGGGTCCCTCCAGTACCTATGCCTGCTCCAACCTCCTCCTCTCCTCCTCGTGGGGAACCTATGCAACTGGGCCTAGTCCGGTCCCCCCTAACTCCTGAAGAGAAACTCCGCCGACGACAGGCTAACCTCTGCCTATATTGTGGTGGTTCTGGATATTACCTGCTCAACTGCCCGGTGAGACCCAGTAAGTGCCCACCTCAGACTTTTATGAGCTCGCATACCAAGGGTATCACCCGGTCTCACCTTGTCATCCAACTCTCCCTACAGGTGGCGGAATAAGTCCAGCTGGGAGCCATCCTTGACTCAGGGGCCTGCAGCTGCTTCATGGACTTGTCCTTGGCACATAGCCTGAACCTTCCTCTCTGCACTAAGAAGCAGCATCTCCAGGTCCATCTAGCCGACGGCTCGTCACCCTGCTCAGGGCCAGTGACCCACGAAACTGGGCCTATCCTGACCTGTACGGACTCTGGCCATCGTGAACTCCTCTGTTTTGACATCATCCACTCCCTAATGTTCTCAATCATCCTTGGGTTCCCTTGGCTACAAGCCCACAATCCACAAATATGTCCTGTCAGAGGTACTCACCCGGGCCGATATGCTGAGAGCTGCTCCCCTTGCGACTAAGCGCACGATGCCTCTGGAGTGGGTACAGAGGACACCGGGCTCAAAGATGCACGGGTTGCCAGCAGGAGTGTAGCAGGTGGTGTGCAGTAGCGTCGTAGACCAGGAGAGGCTGAAGCTGCACTGGGAGTAGACACCTGGCAGGGTTGTGATCAGGTAGAGGTTGCAGAGGTACCAACACGTATACTGAAGGAGGACCCTCGGGAGCATAAGAGAACTGCAAGTCCTGAACACTGAGCGGGAGATAGTCCAGCAAGCAGGCCGAGGGTCAAACACAGGCAACCAGGCAGTAGAAGTATCCAAAGGCAAGCCGGGGGTCAACACAGGTAAGTAACTCAGAGAATGTCCAGGAGGCAAGCCGGGGGTCAAGCACAGGTAATCAAGCAGTAGAGGTGTCCAGAAGGCAAGCCAGGGGTCAAACACAGGTAAGTAACTCAGAGAATGTCCAGTAGGCAAGCCGGGGGTCAAGCACAGGTAATCAGGCAGTAGAGGTGTCCAAAAGGCAAGCCGAGGGTCAAACACAGGTAAGTAACTCAGAGGAAGTCCAGTAGGCAGGCCGAGGGTCAAACACAGGTAATCAGGCAGAGAGGTATCCAGGAAGCAAGCCAGAGGTCAAACACAGGTAAGTAACTCACGGAAGGACCGGTAGACAGGCCGAGGGTCAAGCACAGGTAATCAAGCAGTAGAGGAATCCAGGAAACAAGCCAGGGGTTCAAACACAGGTAGTAGCGGTAGCGGTAGTCAGGAGGATTCCGGGTCGGCACTGGTAGTCAGGTAGATGCAGGGTACAGGGTACAGGATACAGGATACAGGATACAGGATACTGGACTGGAGACAGGACTCAGAAGAGACAACAAACCAGCAATTTGGAAGCGGACAGGGAAGGCCTTTTATAGGCCAGGTAACTGGTCAGGTGGGATACCCGGACGAGTGCGCATGCGCACTCGTCTTCCGTCAGCGCCGCGCACAGTGGTGAGGCGTACTGGCTGGGTTGTGACAGATACCCGAGAGCCGCGGACCCGCGCATGCGCACCTGTTACCCGGCGTACCTGTAAACCTCGTTGCGCCGCTCTACCGCGCGTGCGCAGCCCTGGAACCCGGCGGAGAGACCTGGTATTTCCCTGACAGTGCCCCCCTCCTAAGGGCAGCCTCCGGATGCCCACTTCAGGATGTCTTTGGTGATATTCCCGGATTAAGCGGGGGGCATGAATGTTTTCGGATGGCTCCCAGGAGCAGTCTTCTGGGGGATACCCCTTCCATTTGACAAGATATTGGACCTGCCCTCTTCTTCTTCGGAGATCCAGAATTTTCTCAACCTCGAATTCTTCCTCTCCTTGGATGGTGATGGGAGGAGGAAGTGGCGTTTGCCTATCAGGGAAAGAATTAGCAATTATGGGTTTCAGCAAAGAGGCATGAAAAACTGGGTGAATCCTATAGGAACTGGGGAGATCTAGTTCAAAGGCCACTGGGTTGATCACCCTCTTGACCTCAAAGGGGCCGATGAACCTGGGACCCAATTTCCGAGAAGGACAAGGGAGTTTTAAATTAGCGGTTGATAACCAAACTTTCTCACCAATCTGGAAAGGCGGACATTCCTTCCTGCCCCGGTTGTATTGTACCTCATAACCCTTCTGTGCTTCCTTCATGGCCTGTTGGATCCGGGTGAAGTTGTCTTGGATACTTTTGACTAGGTCCTGTGCAGCTGGAGTAGGGACGTCTGGAATGGAATCTGGAAGAAAAGAAGGGTGATAACCGTAGTTTGCCCAGAAGGGCGTCTGATTAATGGCAGAATGCAAAGAATTATTGTAGGCAAACTCCGCGTAGGGTAGTAAGCCTGACCAGTCATCTTGGGAGTAAGAGCAAAAACACCTCAGGTATTGCTCGAGGGTTTGATTCGTGCGTTCAGTTTGACCGTTGGATTGGGGGTGATATGCTGAAGACATGGAAGTCCTGATTTCAAGGGATTTGCATAGATCTCTCCAGAACCTAGAGGTGAACTGTACCCCTCGGTCCGAGGTGATGTTAGCTGGAACTCCGTGTAACCTTATAATTTCCCTGATGAAGATGTCAGTAGTAGCGGAAGCCGAGGGAGTACCTTTCATGGGTAGGAAGTGAGCCATCTTTGAGAGACGGTCAATGACAACCAGAATCGTGGTGAAGGAATCTGAAGGGGGTAAATCCACGATGAAGTCCATGGAAATCTCCTTCCATGGACGTTCCGGGACAGATAATGGACGTAACAGACCCCAGGATTTAGTGTTGGACCCCTTGTTCCTTTGACAAATGTTGCAAGAGAGAACGTATTCCTGACAGTCTTTTCTCCAGCCCGGCCACCAGTAAGATCGACCTACCAAGTCCACTGTTTTCTGTACTCCAAAATGGCCGGACATCTTGTGGTCATGAAGGGTCTGCAGAACTTGGAGTCTGACAGGAGGAGGGACAAAGATTCGGGCATGGGCCCAGAGTAAATCCTGCTTCCTTTCAAGAAAAGGTAATGTGGGAGAAGAGAACTGGTTGGAAGCCTGTTTGAGGGCTGTGGTTAAGTCAGGCTGAATGGCATGGAGAAAATTGTGGGCGGACAGGATAGTAGCAGGTTCTTTCGAGGATTCAGTGTCCAGAAACATACGGGATAAGGCATCCGCCTTGCCATTCTTGGAGCCAGGACGGTAAGTGATGTGGAAATTAAATCGGGAGAAGAACAAGGCCCAGCGGGCCTGTCTGGGTCTAAGGCGTTTTGCAGCCCTGAGGTACTCCAAATTGCGGTGGTCAGTGAAGATGAGGATGGGTTGGGAAGCTCCTTCAAGCAGGTATCTCCATTCCTCGAGAGCGAATTTAATCGCAAGTAATTCCCGGTCGCCTACATCATAATTCTTTTCAGGGGGACTTAGTTTTCGGGAGGAAAAGGCGACTGGGTGAAGGAGGGCCTTTGGGCCACTTCTCTGCGATAGGATTGCTCCTAAAGCAGAGTCTGAAGCGTCCACCTCTAGGACGTAAGGGAGTTCGGGGTCAGGGTGCTGTAAGATGGGTGCAGAGGAAAAGAGTTCCTTGAGCTTCTCAAAAGCGCTCTGCGCTTGGGGAGTCCACTGGAACTTAACTTGCTGGCGAGTCAGTTGGGTGATTGGGGACACAATGGCAGAAAATCCCTGAATGAACCGTCTATAAAAGTTGGCAAAGCCGATAAAACGTTGGACTGACCTCTTGTCCGTGGGAGCAGGACAATCCTGGATGGCCTTCACTTTTTGGGGATCCATCAGTACTCCTCCGGTGGTTATGATGAAGCCCAGGAACTGGATGGTATCAGTCTCGAACTCGCATTTCTCTCCTTTGACGTAGAGCCCGTGTTTGCGGAGGATGAGAAGAACTTTCCGGACATGTTGACGATGGGCTTCTAGGGAATCGGAGAAAATCAAGATATCATCAAGATATACAATGAGGAAGTTATCCAAATACTCACGAAAAATGTCATTGACAAGGTGCTGGAAGGTAGCTGGGGCATTACAAAGTCCAAACGGCATGACCAGGTACTCAAAATGGCCGAATCTGGACCTAAAAGCCGTCTTCCATTCATCCCCAGAGCGTATTCTAACTAAATTGTAGGCCCCACGAAGATCCAGCTTGGTAAACACTTTGGCAGTCCTGAGCCGTTGAAAAAGTTCGGGAATGAGCGGAAGTGGGTACCTGTTCTTGATAGTAATTTTATTGAGTTCCCTGTAATCTACACAGGGTCTGAGGGAACCGTCTTTTTTTTCAACAAAGAAGATCCCAGCCCCTGCTGGCGAAGAAGATGGTTGGATGAACCCTTTGGCAAGATTCTCGTCGATATATACCCGTAGGGCTTCAAGCTCAGTTTCAGACAAAGGGAAAATCCTTCCGAAGGGGATCTCAGCCCCTGGTAGGAGATCAATCGGACAATCGTAAGAGCGATGAGGGGGAAGAACTTCGGCCTTTTTTTCATCGAAGATGTCCATAAAGTCTTGGTAGGGTGTTGGGACGTGTTGCAGGTCCTTGGCACTGGGTTGCAAGGCAAGATGGGTGAGAGGTACTGCGGGTTGATCCGGAAGGCAGTGCTGCAAGCAGTAAGAGGAGGAGAACTCCACTTCCTTGTTGACCCAGTCAATCCGAGGGTTGTGAGCCAGTAGCCAGGGGTACCCCAGGATGATGGGGAACATGGGAGAATGGATAATGTCAAAATGTAAGAGTTCCTGATGACCTGATTTGGTGCAGGTCAGGATGGGAGCGGTTTCCTGGGTAACCGGTCCCGAGCAGGGTGGAGAGCCATCAGCTAGCTGGATCTGAAGAGGTTGTTTCTTGGTAGCTAAAGGGAGGTTCAGGTGTCGTGCCAGGGTCAGGTCCATGAAGCAACTGCAGGCTCCAGAGTCAAGGATGGCTCCCAACTGGAAAGACTCTCCCGCTACCTGTAGGGAGAGTGGAACAGACAGATGAAAATGCGGCACTTTAACAGAGTGTGAACTTGAGAGGGACCCAGAAGGACACTTACTGGGTCTTATGGGGCATTTCTGTAGGTAGTGCCCCGTGCCCCCACAGTAGAGGCAGAGGTTGGCTTGACGACGACGGAGCCTTTCTTCAGCAGATAGGGGGGACCGTGCCAGGCCCAGCTGCATGGGTTCCCCATGAGGAGGGGAGCGAGAGTTCCAAGAAGGAGAAGGTGCTGGAGGGACCCGGGGCATCGTCCAGGTGGGACGAGGGCTCTGCAGTCTCTCTGCTCGCCGTTCTCGTAGTCGACGGTCAAGTTTAATGACAAGTTGGCAGAGATCTGTGAAGGTACTTGGGATCTCTCCTCGAGCCAGTTCATCCTTTAATACCTCGGATAGCCCTAAACGGAATTGATATTTTAGGGCTGATTCGTTCCAGTCAGTATCAGCTGCCCATTTGCGGAAATCTACTACATAGTCCTCTACAGGTCTTCTCCCCTGGGATAGGGTATGCAGGGTGGTTTCTGCTGTACCTGTGCGTTGGGAGTCCTCGTAGAGTGCTGCCATAGCGGAAAAGAAAGTCTCTACAGAATTCAATTGTGGGCTTTTCTGTTCCATCAAATGGTGCGCCCAGGATTGAGGGTCATCAGAAAGGAGAGAGATGATGAACCCTACTTTAGTGGATTCCAACTGGAAGGTCCTGGGTTGTAGGGCTAGGTGAAGCAAACAGGAGTTTTTAAAAGAGCGAAATTTCCTTCGGTCCCCGGAAAAACGTTCTGGTGTGGGGACCCTGGGATCAGGATGGGACACATCATAGGCAGGGAGAGCACCTCCAGGTGTTGATAGAAGAGTGGAGGTGCTGGCTACCGGGGGTGACTGGTCCGCTTGGTTTGGGGATAAGGTCAGATGCTGAAGACGCCCCTCGATCTGAAAGTATCCATCCTGGAGGCGTTGTACAGCCTGGGTAAGGGTTGTCACCTGCTGGCATAAGGCCTCAAGGGGTGAACCAGCTCTGTCGGCCTCGGACATTGGCTGGTTTGTACTGTCAGAGGTACTCACCCGGGCCGATATGCTGAGAGCTGCTCCCCTTGCGACTAAGCGCACGATGCCTCTGGAGTGGGTACAGAGGACACCGGGCTCAAAGATGCACGGGTTGCCAGCAGGAGTGTAGCAGGTGGTGTGCAGTAGCGTCGTAGACCAGGAGAGGCTGAAGCTGCACTGGGAGTAGACACCTGGCAGGGTTGTGATCAGGTAGAGGTTGCAGAGGTACCAACACGTATACTGAAGGAGGACCCTCGGGAGCATAAGAGAACTGCAAGTCCTGAACACTGAGCGGGAGATAGTCCAGCAAGCAGGCCGAGGGTCAAACACAGGCAACCAGGCAGTAGAAGTATCCAAAGGCAAGCCGGGGGTCAAACACAGGTAAGTAACTCAGAGAATGTCCAGGAGGCAAGCCGGGGGTCAAGCACAGGTAATCAAGCAGTAGAGGTGTCCAGAAGGCAAGCCAGGGGTCAAACACAGGTAAGTAACTCAGAGAATGTCCAGTAGGCAAGCCGGGGGTCAAGCACAGGTAATCAGGCAGTAGAGGTGTCCAAAAGGCAAGCCGAGGGTCAAACACAGGTAAGTAACTCAGAGGAAGTCCAGTAGGCAGGCCGAGGGTCAAACACAGGTAATCAGGCAGAGAGGTATCCAGGAAGCAAGCCAGAGGTCAAACACAGGTAAGTAACTCACGGAAGGACCGGTAGACAGGCCGAGGGTCAAGCACAGGTAATCAAGCAGTAGAGGAATCCAGGAAACAAGCCAGGGGTTCAAACACAGGTAGTAGCGGTAGCGGTAGTCAGGAGGATTCCGGGTCGGCACTGGTAGTCAGGTAGATGCAGGGTACAGGATACAGGATACAGGATACTGGACTGGAGACAGGACTCAGAAGAGACAACAAACCAGCAATTTGGAAGCAGACAGGGAAGGCCTTTTATAGGCCAGGTAACTGGTCAGGTGGGATACCCGGACGAGTGCGCATGCGCACTCGTCTTCCGTCAGCGCCGCGCACAGTGGTGAGGCGTACTGGCTGGGTTGTGACAGATACCCGAGAGCCGCGGACCCGCGCATGCGCACCTGTTACCCGGCGTACCTGTAAACCTCGTTGCGCCGCTCTACCGCGCGTGCGCAGCCCTGGAACCCGGCGGAGAGACCTGGTATTTCCCTGACAGCCTTTTGGTCGAGATTCGGCCACTTGGAGTACCTCGTAATGCCCTTTGGGCTCTGCAACGCACCAGCCACCTTTCAGCATCTGGTCAACGATATCTTCCGTGAGTATTTGGATAACTTCTTGATAGTGTACCTTGATGACATTCTAATTTTCTCTGACTCACTAGAAACTCACCGCAAGCATGTTCGGAAGGTCCTCCTCATACTCCGGAAGCATGGACTCTATGTAAAGGGAGAGAAGTGTGAATTTGAGACGGACTCCATCCAGTTCCTGGGATTCATCATTACCACAGGAGGCATTCTAATGGATCCACAGAAGGTCAAGGCCATTCAGGAGTGGCCAGCACCCACGGATAAGAGGTCAGTCCAACGATTCATTGGTTTTGCTAACTTTTACTGTCGGTTTATCCAAGGTTTCTCCACAATTGTCTCTCCAATTACCCAGCTCACCCGCCAGCAAACCAAATTCCAATGGTCTACCCAGGCCCAGGCGGCCTTTGAAAGACTAAAAGAACTATTCTCTTCTGCTCCCATCCTCCGGCACCCTGACCCAGACCTCCCATATGTACTTGAAGTGGATGCTTCTGACACAGCAACCGGAGCAGTCCTTTCTCAGAGGAGTGGCCCAAAGGCCCTTCTCCACCTGATCGCCTTTGCCTCCCGGAAACTTAGTCCCCCCGAAAAGAACTACGACGTAGGCGACCGAGAACTCCTCGCTATTAAGTTTGCCCTGGAGAATGGAGGTACCTGCTGGAGGGAGCATCACAGCCCATTCTGATCTTCACCGACCACCGCAATTTAGAGTACCTCAGAGCCGCAAAACGGCTAAGACCCCGGCAGGCATGCTGGGCCCTCTTCTTTTCCCGATTCAATTTTTACATCACATACCGGCCTGTCTCCAAGAATGGGAAGGCGGATGCTCTCTCCCGCATGTTTTTAGACACGGAAACCTCAGAAGAGCCTGCAACCATCTTACCCCCGCACAACTTCCTCCACGCCATCCAAACGGCCATTAAACAGGCCTCCAACCAATTACCTGTACCCTCAATGCCCTTCTTGGAGAAGAAGCAGGACCTGCTATGGGCCCACGGCCGGATATTTGCCCCCCCACCAGTAAGGCTCCAGGTTCTGCAAGCCCTCCACAACCACAAGATGGCAGGACACTTTGAGACTCAAAAAACTGCCAATCTGATTAATCGTTCCTACTGGTGGCCAGGTTGGGGGAAAGACTGCCAAAGTTAGGTGCAATCCTGTAACACTTGCCAGAGAAGCAAGGGGACCAACACCAAGACCTGGGGCCTGTTGAGGCCTTTATCAGTTCCTGAACGTCCCTGGAGAGAAATCTCCATGGACTTTATTGTGGACTTACCTCCCTCAGACAACTTCACCACCATCTTATTGGTGGTAGACCGTCTCTCAAAGATGGCTCATTTCCTCCCTATGAAGGGTACTCCCTCTGCCTCTGCCACCACCAATATCTTCATCAAAGAAGTTGTGAGGCTCCATGGGGTCTCTTCTAACATCACATCTGACAGGGGTGTTCAATTTACTTCTAGATTCTGGAAGGACCTCTGTAGAGCCCTAGAAATCAAATCCTCCATGTCCTCTGCATATCACCCCCAAACCAACGGTCAAACTGAAAGAACAAACCAAGCTCTAGAACAATACCGTCAGTGTTTCTGCTCCTGCTCTCAAGATGACTGGTCCTCCCTCCTGCCTTACGCGGAATTTGCATACAACAATTCCTTACACTCTGCTATCAGCCAAACTCCCTTCTGGGCGAACTATGGCTACCACCCTACCTTCCTACCGGATTCCATCCCAGAAATCTCCACCCCGGCAGCTCAGGAGCACGTCAAGGCTATCCAGGACAACTTCACCCAGATCAAACGGGCCATGAAGAAGGCTCAAAAGGGGTACGAGACACACTACAATCGGGGCAGGAAGGAATGTCCAGCCTTCGGAATTGGGGACAAAGTATGGTTGTCCACAGCTAATCTAAAATTACCATTCCCTTCCCGGAAGCTAGGCCCCAGATTCATTGGCCCCTTTGAGGTCAAAAGGGTGATAAACCCAGTAGCCTTTGAACTAGCCCTACCCAGCTCATATAAGATTCATCCGGTTTTCCACGCCTCTGTCCTAAAACCAGTGACCCCAAACTCCTTCCCTGGCAGGCAGATGGCACTTCCCCCACCAATTACCATCCAGGGCGAAGAGGAGTATGAGGTAGAGAAGATCTTGGATTTTCAAAGAAGAGGAAAACAGACACAATACCTGGTCAAATGGAAGGGGTACCCCCCCGAGGACAGTTCCTGGGAACCATCCAAAAACATTTATGCCCCTAGGCTAGTCCGGGAGTTCCACCAAAGACATCCCAGGTTGAGCATCCGGAGGCTGCCTCTAGGAGGGGGGACACTGTCAGGGAAACATCGCGCTTCAGCGCCGGCTCTCTGCGGTGCGCATGCGGGATAGAATGGCACGGCAGCGCACACGAGTACGCGGGACAGCGCGTGCGCGGGTGCGCGGTCCTCGGGTATGTGCCCTTTACTATCCAGCGCAGCGCACTGCTGTGCGTGATCCTGACAGGAAGTGTGTGCGCATGCGCGCGCCTAGGCACCCCACCCGACCACTTACCTGGCCTATAAAAGGCCTTCCCTTACACCTCTGAAATTGCTGGTTTGTTGTCTCAATTCCTGAGTGCCTGGCTTCCTGTTCCTGTATCCTGTATCCTGCTCCTTGTTGCCTACTTGTGTTTGACCCGGACTGCTCCTGACTACCGCTACCTCTCTCCAGTGTTTAACCCCCTTGGCTTGCCTCTTGGATATCCTTCTGCCTGCTTACCAGTGTTTGACCCTCGGCCTGCCTTCTGGACATTCTTCTGCTACTTACCAGTGTTTGACCCCTTGGCTTGCCTCTTGGATATCCTTCTGCCTGTTTACCAGTGTTTGACCCTCGGCCTGCCTTCTGGACATTCTTCTGCTACTTACCAGTGTTTGACCCCCTTGGCTTGCCTCTTGGATATTCTTCTGCCCGCTTAGCAGTGTTTGACCCTCGGCTTGCCTCTTGGAGATCCTTCTGCTACTTACCAGTGTTTGACCCTCGGCCTGCCTTCTGGACATTCTTCTGCCTCTTCCCTTGTGTCTGATACATGCACCCTTGGACTGCCTCCCTGTGTATGACCCGGCCTGCCTACATTATCCTGTGCCTCTTCCTTGTGTTGGCCCTGCCGGGTGTTTACTTCCAGTGCAGCATCATCTTCGCACGGACTCCAGGTCTTCTGCATTCCACCTGCAACCCACCTGCTGGCAACCCGGGCATCTTTGTGCTCGGTGCCTACTGTACCCACTCCAGGGGCATTGTGCACTTAATCGCAAGTGGAGCAGCTCTCAGCATCTCGGCCCAGGTGAGTACTTGTGACAGCTACTGTACCTCAATTTGCTGAAAAAGCTCATGCTGATTTCAATAGAAAGTGTCAGAACACACAGTGCATCACAGTTTGTTGTGTATGGGGCTGCGTAGCTGTAGACCAGTGGGGGTCCCCGCGGCTGATCTGTGGCCACAGCCAAAAGCGCCTACAATAGCAGGTGAGCACCAGAACTGGACCACAGAACTGGAAGAAGGTGGCCTGGTCTGATGAATCATGTTTTCTTTTACATCATGTGGATGGCCGGGTGGGTGTGTGTCTCTAACCTGGGGAAAAGATAGCACCAGGATGCACTACGGGAAGAAGGCAAGCTGGTGGAGGCAGTGTGATGCTTTGTCTAGTGGAGTCCATGCCTCAAAGGGTCAGGGCTGTTTTGGTGTCAAAAGAGGGACCTAGTCAAAATTAGTACACACATACACACGGTCGAAATTCCGACGGAAAATGTCCGATCGGACCATGTTATCGGAAAATCCGCCCGTGTGTGGGCTCCATCTGACTTTTTCCGTCGGAATTTGACACAGTTTTTTATTTCACTTTAATCTGTTTTTAATTCTCACATGCCTATACTATTGGCAAACACCTAGTCTCATGATTATTCAAAGGTTGTGCTGTTTTCTTGCACCTACAGTCTCCCACTTTATGGTAATATTCATGTCCATTTCACTTTATATTGTGTGCGTAATTACATGCTTATGTATAAGTCGCCGCGCCATGTCATTCCAAATTATAGCCACTAGAGGGGGAGGGTAGTGTGTAGGACCATTCCTAGCCCTTGATACGGATACTAATGTTTTTCCCTGAGTGGGCGTCCTTTTCTTGTTTACCTCCTTATCCCCCTGATTGATTGGCGCGGCTACACCTTTCTTGTATATAAGACGTATGGTGTACCAAGATGGCCGAGCCTCAGACGACGTCCTATGACGAAACGCGTAAGGCAGGACTATCGTGGTACGCAATACATCACGTCCAGCGCAGCAACCGCTTCCGGTTTTGGACTCACTGCGGCCGCGGAACGCACGCCGCTTCCCCGGAACAGCTGCTTCTCTAACGCCGGTTCTCACTGCATGGGCTTGCAAGCCCTTTATACTCTGCTAACACCACTTGGTGGTTCTCACTTTTTAATACATAATTTTTAATACTTAATTAAATTTACCATTTTTTAATCAAACGGAGTTACCCTATGAATCTATCCCTTCCCCATACACTTTTCATTCATATCTGCTGAGAATATCGGATGACAGAGGAACCAGGATCCAGCTGGCAGTAACCCCCAGGAGAAGGAGGACACCCCCAGCCCAGACGACAGAGACCTACGTGGACCACTACCTTTATGCTCATTACCCCTGCAGGGGTTGGGCACTCCGGTGAGTGCAATCACATTAGGGGCACGGTCGGAAGGAGGGGAGTACTGGACCACCACAGCTGTTTATCACCTTTTTTCATCTCAGTGTCAAGAACAATTATTCTTTGCATTGGTTTTCACTATACTGAACTTGGTTGTCACCAGACTGCTTTCTGGTGCAGACCGCATTTATTTACTTGCTCTGCCTAGTGCACGGAGGACTTTCTCAATTTTATTGGTTACTGATGATTGCAACATAATTAATTACTGATAACAATAATTTTCTCTCAGTTCGAATATTGACAATTAATACTGCTGGATTGCATTGGACATTTACTTTACATACTTATATTAATACTTTATTATTTTTTCTGGGGCTTTTTCTAATACGCCATGTATATATAGATCGCTTGTATTTTATCTATGTAAAGCCTATGATATACAGCTTTTAATTTTGTAGCAATACTCGTTATAGATTGATGCACGTGCACTTTCTAATTATTTTTACCAGATCTCACTCTCCAATATTTATTGATCACCTTTTTATGCTCACTGAATACTGTATTTTACCTTTGGACACCTTCAACACATTGTGACTCTTATGCCCCATACACACGGTCGGATTTTCCGATGGATTCTGTCCTATCGGACAATGTTGTCGGAAATTCCGACCGTGTGTAGGCACCATCGGACAGTTTCCATCGGATTGTCCGACGGACAAAGTTCTATCTCCTGCTGGAAAAATTTTCCGACAACAAAGTCCGATCACACCAATTCCGATCGTGTGTAGCGAATTCCGACGGACAAAGTGCCACGCAGGCTCAGATCACATTACAAGACCAAAGCTATTGGCTACTAGCCTCTACGTAGTCCCGTCGTAGGCAACAAACGTCACCACTAGGGATAAGCCGAACACCCCCGGGTTCGGTTCGCACCAGAACCTTCGAACCGACCGAAAGTTTGCGCGAATTTTCGAACCCTATACGTTATAATGGACGCGAACGTTCGAAATCAAAAGTGCTAATTACAACGGCCAATATGCATGTTAATGTCATAAAACAGGTTTGGGGACCCGGGTCCTGCCCCAGGGGACATATATCAATGCAAAAAGAACTTTTAAAAACTAACGTTTTTTCGGGAGCAGTCATTTTAATGATGCATAAAGTGAAAAAAAAAAGGTGAAATTTTCCTTTAAATATGGTACCTGGGGGGTGTCTAAGTATGCCTGTGAAGTGGCATGTGTTTCCCGTGTTTAGAACTGTCCTTGCACAAAATGACATTTGTAAAGGAAAAAAAGAAGCCATTTAAAAACCACTTGCGGCTTTAATGTCATGTCTTGTCCTGGCCGCCATATGGCTGAAAATCCTTGAGAAAAATGGCATGGCTACCCCATCACCCCCCCCCCACCCAGCCCCTTTGGGTCTTGTAGGAATATTAAGGGGGACCCCGCACCCAAAATAAAACCCTATACCTACAACCCTATATACTCTGAACAGCAGTATATAGGTGGTGCAAACAAGACACTGTAGGTTTGTTCTTAAGTAGAATCTGAACAGGTACATTATGAAGTGTAGCTCCATCCCCAAAAAATCTATTTTTAAGGAGAACATAGGGAGGGGTTATCACCCCTGTAACATTTGCTGTCTTTGCACATCTGTTCAGAACATGTCACCTCACTTTCCGTCCCAATGACAAATGTTTTTGGAAAAGTGGGGTTTGAATTGAAACAAGCATCAGTAGAGAGGAGATACCTTTTTCCCAAATTAAATCTAACAGGATAGAATTTCCCTTCCTAGGGGTAGATTTCCTCTCACTTCCTGTTTTCTCTTTCCGTTTGCAAGTAGGAGTCGTTTGTAAGTTGGATGTTTGAAAGTAGGGGCCTGCCGTATATACTCTGCAGAAATTTGCCCTATTAGATGTTGGTGTAGCCACAAGACTGGTGGGCACAGGAATGGGCCCTGCTGTGAGTTAATAGATCAAGATTTGTACTTGCATGCACCTGTTGAACCGGGCAGAAAAAATGGGCCTTTGGTGGGGGTGGTGGTGGTGGTGGTGGTGGACGGTGTTGCCACAAGACTGTAAGCCCTCACAGTTACTCTTGGTGGGCGCAGGAATGGGCCCTGCTGTGAGTTATTAGATCAAGATTTGTAATTGCATGCACCTGTTGAACAGGGCAGAAAAATTGGTCCTTTGGCGGTGGTGGTGGACGGTGTTGCCACAAGACTGTAGGCCCTCATAGTAGTTACTCTTGGTGGGCGCAGGAATGGGCCCTGCTGTGAACTATTAGATCAGATTTGTAATTACACGCCCCTGTTGCATGCACCTGTTAAACAGGGGCTGAAAAATTGTGCCTTAGGCATTGGTGCTGGTGCCACAACACTGCAACCCCTCACAGACACTGTACTCTTAGCACAGCAATGAGACCTGTTGCAAAGCATTGCCTAAAAATTGTAATTACACGCCCCAACAGGGGCTGAAAAATTGTGCCTTAGGCACTGGTGCTGGTGCCACAACACTGCAACCCCTCACAGATACTGTACTTGGAGCACAGCAGTCACACCTGTTGCGAAGCATTTTTTTTTAAAATTGTAATTACACGCCCCTGTTAAACAGGGGCTGAAAAATTGTGCCTTAGGCATTGGTGCTGGTGCCACAACACTGCAACCCCTCACAGATACTGTACTTGGAGCACAGCAGTCACACGTGTTGCGAAGCATTTTTTTTTAAAAATTGTAAGTACACGCCCCTGTTATACAGGGGCTGAAAAATTGTGCCTTAGGCACTGGTGTGGTGGCATGGATCATTGAGGAGGAGGAAGAGGATAGTCAGTGAACATAACAGGACAGTCACTCAGCATCAGCATAGGCAGTCTTGAAGGGATGTGACATTATAAATTATTCCGTTATATCCGCTTCAGGTGCCTGGTAGCTGGTGGTGATCCAAGACTGATTCATTTTGATGAAGGTCAGTCGATCAACCGAGTCGGTGGACAGGCGCACCCTATGATCGGTGACAAATCCTCCAGCAGCACAGAATGTGCGTTCGGAAAGAACGCTGGAGGCAGGACAGGCCAGTAGCTCAATTGCATACTGTGCAAGCTCTGGCCAGTGATCCATCCTCAGGACCCAGTAAGCCAGAGGATTTTCGGTGGGAAAGGTGTCCAAGTCTGACCTTGCCCCAAGGTATTCCTGCACCATGTATATCAGACGCTGGCGATGGTTGCTGGAACCGATCATACCTTGGGGCTGCGGACTAAAAAATTGTCTGAACGCATCGGTCAGACGTCCACCTTCCCCACCACTCCTTCTGCTACTGACCGAAGCCTCAGCAACTCGTCGTCCAGGACCAGGAGTTTGTAACCTCCCAGTTTCTGGGAACGCGTTGCACAGACCTTTCTGCAAGGCCTCCCTGAGATGTCTCATCCCTCTGCTCCCTCTGCGACGGCAAGACAAGGTCCGCAACCTTACCCTTGTACCGTGGATCAAGGAGAGTGGCCAGCCAGTAATGGTCCCTCTCCTTGATCCGAAGAACACGAGGATCCTTCCGCAGGCTTTGCAGGATCTGGGAGGCCATGCAGCGTAGGTTAGCTGAGGCATTCGGTCCGGAGTCTTCTGGGTCACTGAGGATGACATGATCGCCAGCCACCTCCTCCCAGCCACGTACAAGTCCACTGGTTTGTTGGGACTGTACATCATCCCTAAAAGTCTGCTGCTGCTGATGCTGAGTGCCAGGCTCCACCTCCATGCTCACACAATCCTCCTCCTCCTCCTCCTCCTCCTCCTCATTCTCATCCTCTTCCTGTGTGATGGGTGGGACAGAAGGAACACTGTCCGGATAAAGGGGGCCTTGAGAGGCAAGGAAGTCCTCCTCTTCCTGCCTCTGTTCTGCCTCAAGTGCCCTGTCCATTATCCCACGCAGCGTATGCTCCAACAGGTGGACAAGAGGTACAGTGTCACTGATGCATGCACTGTCACTGCTCACCATCCTCGTGGCCTCCTCAAATGGTGAGAGGACAGTGCATGCATCCCTGATCATGCTCCACTGACGTGGGGAAAAAAAACCAAGCTCCCCTGACCCTGTCCTCATGCCGTAGTCGCAAAGGTACTCATTGATGGCCCTCTGCTGCGTGTGCAGTCGCTGCAGCATGGCCAACGTTGAGTTCCACCTGGTGGGCATGTCACATATTAGGCGGTTCTTGGGCAGGTTCAGCTCCTTTTGCAGCTCAGTCAGCCGAGCACTGGCATTATAAGATCGGCGGAAATGCACACAGACTTTCCTGGCCTGCCTCAGGACATCCTGTAAGCCTGGGAACCTGCCCAAGAACCGCTGCACCACCAGGTTGAGGACGTGAGCCATACAGGGCACATGGGTGAGCTGCCCCTGTCGCATGGCGGAGAGGAGGTTGGTGCCATTGTCAGAAATGACCATTCCTGGCTTAAGCTGGCGTGGCGTCAACCACCTCTCGGCCTGCCCCTGCAGAGCTGCCAGAACCTCTGGCCCAGTGTGGCTCCTGTCCCCCAAACACACCAGCGCAAGCACGGCATGGCATCTTTTTGCCTGCGTACTTGCGTAGCCCCTTGTACGCCTACGGAGCACCGCTGGTTCCGAGGACAGAGCACTGGAGGAAGAAGAAGAGGAGGGGGTGGAGGAGAGGTGTGTCACAACCAGTAGCAGTAGTAGCATTTTGGAGGCGTGGTGGCGGAACAACCTCCAACACTACTGCACCTTGTCCTGCATCCCTCCCAGCTGCCAATAGAGTGACCCAATGGGCCGTGAAAGAAAGGTAACGTCCCTGTCCATGCCTGCTGGACCATGAGTCAGCGGTAATATGCACCTTACCGCTGACCGCCCTGTCCAGCGAGGCATGGACATTGCCTTCCACATGCCGGTAGAGAGACGGAATCGCCTTCCGTGAGAAAAAGTGGCGTTTGGGAACCTGCCACTGAGGAACCGCACATTGAACAAGCTCACGGAAGGGGGCCGAGTCTACCAACTGAAAAGGCAGCAGTTGAATTGCTAGCAATTTAGCCAAGCTAGCATTCAACCGCTGGGCATGTGGATGGCTGGGAGTGTACTTCTTTCGACGGTCCAGCAGCTGGGGCAGGGAAATTTCCCTGCTACAATCGGACGTCGGTGTACTGCAAGTACTTGGTTGTGACACACCTAATTCTAAACCTTCAGTCCTCTCAGAGCAGCTTTCAGAGAGGAATGAAGATGTAGTGGGGATGGAGATCCCAGCTGATGAGGAGGAGCAAGGAGAGGTCCGCTTAGTTCTTTGGTGTGGGTCTTTTATGTGTGCTTGCCAACGAGCTGCATGGCAGGTCGACATATGTCTGCTCATGCTTGTGGTGCCCAAGCGGCTGATGTTTTGGCCACACGAGATACGCTTGAGACAAATATTGCAAATAGCAGTGGTGCGATCTTATGCACTCGTCTCAAAAAAGGCCCACACCAAAGAACTTTTCTGATAACGTGCAGAGGCAGCACCCTGCACAGGCGGAGCTCTGCGGTGTTGTACAGTTGCTGTGCTGGCCTCTAGCTGGCCTCCAGGGGGCATCCTGCCTCGTTGGACATGTGACGCCGCATCCTCCTCCTCCTCGTCCTCCTCCTCATCCTCTCTCCCTTCAGGCACCCACGTGGAGTCAGTGACCTCATCATCCCCTCCCTCTTCACCACTAGAGCAAACCTGGCAGTAAGCTGCAGCTGGTGGAACAGTACTGCCAGATTGCTGTCCTTTAGCATCCCCTCTCTCTGCGCGCACACTACTGACTTCCTCAAGCTGGGTATCATCATCCGAGCCTTCGAATCGTTGGGCATCCTCCTGGAGCATGTACCCAACACTGTGCTCAAAGAGTTCGGGGGACTCCTCAGGAGGACATGGTGGGTCTAGGGAAGGGGTGGCTGATGATGCCATTGAGTACGCGTTGGCAGCTGCTCTGCCAGTACCCTGAGCCTGGGTGAGAGAGGATGAGGAGGATGAGGAGGGCTTGGTCATCCATTCTACCAAGCCTTCAGCATGATGCGGCTCCACATGTCCAGCTGCCGAAAACAAAGACGCGCGTGTCCCATGGACACGTGCTGATGACGATGCACGACCACGTCCACGGCCACGGCCAAGTCCACTAGAAACAGAGCCTGCCTGCCCTGTGTTCTTGCCTCTGCACGCTCTGCCTCCCCTTGGCGGTCTTCCAGCCATTGTAGTCGGTAGTCCTGTGGGTGCTGCTGAGAAGAAAATATAGGAGCTCTGTGTGATGCCACTAACACACTAGAAGTCCTATGGGTGCTTCTGCAAAGAAAATATAGGAGCTCTGTGTGATGCCACTAACACACTAGAAGTCCTGTGGGTGCTGCTGAGAAGAAAATATAGGAGCTCTGTGTGATGCCACTAACACAATAGAAGTCCTATGGGTGCTTCTGCAAAGAATATATAGGAGCTCTGTGTGATGCCACTAACACACTAGAAGTCCCTGTGGGTGCTGCTGAGAAGAAAATATAGGAGCTCTGTGTGATGCCACTAACACACTAGAAGTCCTATGGGTGCTTCTGCAAAGAAAATATAGGAGCTCTGTGTGATGCCACTAACACACTAGAAGTCCTATGGGTGCTTCTGCAAAGAAAATATATAGGAGCTCTGTGTGATGCCACTAACACACTAGAAGTCCTGTGGGTGCTTCTGAGAAGAAAATATAGGAGCTCTGTGTGATGCCACTAACACACTAGAAGTCCTATGGGTGCTTCTGCAAAGAAAATATAGGAGCTCTGTGTGATGCCACTAACACACTAGAAGTCCTGTGGGTGCTGCTGAGAAGAAAATATAGGAGCTCTGTGTGATGCCACTAACACACTAGAAGTGTCCTATGGGTGTTTCTGCAAAGAAAATATAGGAGCTCTGTGTGATGCCACTAACACACTAGAAGTCCTGTGGGTGCTGCTGAGAAAGAAAATATAGGAGCTCTGTGTGATGCCACTAACACACTAAAGTCCTATGGGTGCTTCTGCAAAGAAAATATAGGAGCTCTGTGTGATGCCACTAACACACTAGAAGTCCTGTGGGGCTGCTGAGAAGAAAATATAGGAGCTCTGTGTGATGCCACTAACACACTAGAAGTCCTATGGGTGCTTCTGCAAAGAAATATAGGATCTCTGTGTGATGCCACTAACACACTAGAAGTCCTATGGTTGCTTCTGGGAAGAAAATATAGGAACTCTGTGTGATGCCACTAACACAGTACAAGTCCTATGGGTGCTTCTGGGAAGAAAATATAGGAACTCTGTGTGATGCCACTAACACAGTACAAGTCCTATGGGTGCTTCTGGGAAGAAAATATAGGAACTCTGTGTGATGCCACTAACACACTAGAAGTCCTATGGGTGCTTCTGGGAAGAAAATATAGGAACTCTGTGTGATGCCACTAACACACTAGAAGTCCTATGGGTGCTTCTAGGAAGAAAATATAGGAACTCTGTGTGATGCCACTAACACACTAGTAAGTCCTATGGGTGCTTCTGGGAAGAAAATATAGGAACTCTGTGTGATGCCACTAACACAGTACAAGTCCTATGGGTGCTTCTGGGAAGAAAATATAGAGACTCTGTGTGATGCCACTAACACAGTACAAGTCCTGTGGGTGCGTCTGGGAAAAAATTTCGACCGGGTCCTGTGTGAAGGCACCATCGGACAGGGTGCTTCTGGGAAGAAAATATAGGAACTCTGTGTGATGCCACTACACACTAGAAGTCCTATGGGTGCCACTGGAAAGAAAATATAGTAGCTCTGTTTGATCCCACTAACACACAAGAAGTCATATGGGTGCTTCTGGGAAAGAAAATATAGGTACTCTGTGTGATGCCACTAACACAGTAGAAGTCCTATGGGTGCTTCTGGGAAGAAAATATAGGAAAATATGGAGCTCCGATCACACCAATTCCGATCGTGTGTAGCGAATTCCGATGGACAAAGTGCCACGCAGGCTCAGATCACTACAAGTACTTCTGGGAAGAAAATATAGGAACTCTGTGTGATGCCACTAACACAGTACACAGTCCTAGACCAACTAACACAGTACAAGTCCTATGGGTCTTCTGGGAAGAAAATATAGGAACTCTGTGTGGATGCCACTAACACACTAGTCCTATGGGTGCTTCTGCATTGGCTACTAGCCTCTACGTAGTCCAGCAGCTAAAAACACACTAACCAGCAGCAATGGACGATCAATGTCGTAGCAAAAACAACATGGACAAATCTCCAAACCACTTGGCAATTGTTCAAAAGTACGTCACCAAAATGATTCTAGGGTATGTTTAGTTACCTGATGAGCCGAACACCCCCGGGTTTTCAGTAAGTCGGTTCGCACATTCCTATGTAACTGTCTGTAACTGCAGTGTATGACTCTTCTGTATGACTGATTTGATGTTTTCTTGTTTTAGAGAGCATAATGGCATTCGGCCAACCGACCGAAAAATGAGAGAGGTCTCATAGGGCCTCACCTACCACAATATATAATTGTAGGTAGCAATGGTCCCTGCTGTATTGTAGGGGATGGTTGCGAGCAAATAAATAGCCAATGGTTTAGCAAAGTATAGCAAATCTTTCTATATGAATGAATCTAGCAAAGACACAGAATCAGCCTGATCTCTCCTAAAGCCGGAACTCATAAAGCCCCGGAGCTGTAATTGGCTACAGGCGTCCTGCCTGTAGCCAATATGGCTCTCCGAGTTTCCGGCGCTGTGATTGCCAAGCATGCGGGGTCACAGTGCATGCTTTGGCCAATCATCAGCCAGCAATGCACTGCGCCGGCCGCGCCGGCCGCAATGCATTGCGGGGCCGCTCGCATCACACGAATGTGATGCGAGCGGCCAAAATAGTTCTGGGCTCGCCGAGTGAGCGAACGCCCGGTGCTCGATGCGAACATGGGTTCGCATCGAGCACATCCCTAGTCACCACGTTCAGAATGATCGGATTTTCCGACAACAAAGTCCGACCATGTGTATGCAACACCAGTGTCGGACTAAATCCGTCGGAAAAAATCCGATGGATTTTGTGGTCGGATTTTCCGACCGTGTGTATGGGGCATAACTGTGATATTAGTGCTGATTTACTTCCATTAGTTCACCCCTTGCATCTGCACTTTACCTCTGGCTTGCGATTTTAAAAATATTTTAGACACCTCCCGCTTCAACATTTTATTATTTATACCCTTTTTACTCTCAACATTTTATTAGTTATACCCCTTTTACTCTTATATTTGTGAACAGCGCCAATACCCCTTCTTTTTGTTTTTATATATGCTACACCAGTGTCAGACAAAATCCGTCTGAAAAAATCTGACGGACTTCGTGGTCGGAATTTCCGACCGTGTGTACGGGGGCTTAATGTTATGGAGCGTGGGCCTAATTTTATGGCTATTGGAGATCTATGAGATTATGTGCTCAAGTCCCTTTCAAAGAAACAGATAAAAATAGACTTTAAGCTAATAAGAGTGAGAAGAAATTGAGCTAAAGAATGAGTTTTTAGAGTACAAGCAAAATGTATTTAAAATAGATTTGTAGAAAACCCACATAGTATAAGGAGGAAGAGATTGAAAGAATACATGGAAGATAGAAAGAAAGGATCCACGGGAATAATAATCATTGTAAAAAGGATATTCATGGGAAGCTTGAAGAAGAGAAAATAGACAGAAACTACATCTATGTATGATTTTCATTTCCAATAAAGAAAATCATTTTAATAAACGCTGGCCAATTTTAAGGAAAGACTGTAAATAAAAAAATGCTTTAAAATCACTCCGCTCAAGTGTAAATGCAGCCTAAACTAAGGAGGAGAAAAAAAAAACATTTGAAGTTTGAACTTTTTTTTTTTCATTTTTGATAGAGTAAGGGAGGCAGATTACCAATTCTTAGCTGTGATGGCTGCATTAGTTTCCTTTTTTAAACTTTCTGTTTCTGTTTTTACCTGGTGATCCAGCCAGCGAGTCTGTTGTTTTACAACATAAAAGCTATCTTGCATATAGATCAGTTTACAGAGATGAGACAAACCATTTACCACTGACAGGTGTGCTTACGATTATCAGCTTTTATTTATGTAAAACCTTTATCCCGAAAGGGAAAAAAAAAACTGTAACTGATTATAAAGTGTGAGTTGGAGTTCAGCTTCAATTTATTAGTGTATCTAAATTTACTAGTAGATCTAACACTCCCCTTCCCCGAGACTGACAATGCTGCTGTCCAAATGTGACCCCTGTGCTTCTTCATCCAGAGTGGGGGCACTCTAATACAGGAGGTGTGTTACTGGCCAGATCATTAGGTGAAAACAAAGGGGAAAAAGCCTAAAAAAGAAACCGAATACAGCCACCATATCTATTGATTGGTAAGCTGCAATATATTTTTTTAGGTTTAATACCGCTTTCATAAAAAAATAAAATATCATAATAAGAATTACTCCCCTCTACAGTTCTGGGTGGTTGATAAGGTCGATATGGGCCACTGGAGATGTAGTAAAGGAGAATTATCTAAGTAGAAGATCAAATTGATTATGGATGTTGATACCCTAATGCAGTGGCGTTGCTATGGGTGTGCGGACCAGGTGTCACCCGCCAGAGGGGTGACACTGAGGCCGCCGCCAACCGCTACACACTGTACTATATTGCTCCTGCTTACATTTGCAGAGCTGCAGCTGAGCGGTGCGAGCAGGGCACCAAGCCGTGCGGGGGAGGCTGCCTATAACACTCCCCCGTCTTAAGCTATGCCCCGGGGATGTCCAATATCTCCGGAGGCACCCGGAGTTGGTGGGCGGAGCTGGGGGTGTGGCTGCCTCCTCCACTCCTCCCACAGACTCCTTCACTCTGGCTGTTCCCGCAGCTGAAGGAGAAAAAGGTGAGAACACAGCAGCCCTGGATGTCTTCATCTCTAGAGTCCTAACCTGCCCTATACCACCCCAGCCTGCCCTATATCACCCCAAGCTGACATGATACCACCCCAACTTGCCCTATGCCACCCCAACCTGGCACTGTACCACCCCAACCTGGCACTATACCACCCCAACCTGCCCTATGCCACCCCAACCTATACTATACCACCCCAACCTGACCTATACCACCACGACCTGGCACATGCAACCCTAACTTGCCCTATACCACTGCAACCTGCCCTATGCCTCCTTAACCTGCCCTTTGCCACCCAACCTGGCACATGCCACCCCAACCTGCACTATACCATCCCAACCAGGCACATGCCACCCCAACCTGCCCTATACCATCACAACCTGCCCTTTACCACCCCAACCTGCCATTTACCACCCCAACCTGCCCTATACCACCGTAACCTGACCTATGCCACCCCAGCCTGCCCTATACCACCCAACCTGCCCTATACCACCCTAACCTGCCCGATACCACCCTATACTATCATTTACAGGGGGCGTTTGGGAATGCGCCCAGTGACCGGGGGCTACCTGCAGTGCGCTGGGCAGGATAGACATGGGGGGGGTGACAACATGTTTTGCCGCACCAGGTGACACCAACCCTAATGGATTGAACATTGAAATTGTTGGTAATTTTTTATTAATTTCTGATACATAAACTAAGTTAATCCGTTATATAGATATTGGGTGGGTGGTAATTTAATATCACATGACTGCTGATTTCTCAGTTGTCGATCTGCTCAGAGCAGAGAGTAGTGACTGTCAGTCACCACTATATGCTCTACTCCTCCAGTGCTCACACAAGAGGAGGCGGGAGCAGCTGGTTCCGGTACTCAGAAGCGTGCTGAGAGGCTGAGCCAGCTGTTGATCAGGCATGCGAGTGGATCCCGTCAATGTTGTTGGGATCCTTCCAGACCCTGGAGTGCCTCTGTGATGTGCTCCCAACACAGAGATGTCACCCAAATACAGTGTGACATAAAATATTCCAACAATCGACATTTTATTCTCTAGGGTCTCTGCTAATTTTTTTTATAAATTATATATATATATATATATATATATATATATATATATATAACATATTTGGGGGTTCTAAGTAATCTAGCAAAAAATACTGATTTTAACTTGTAAGCAACAAGTGTCAGAAAAAGGCTTAGGCATGAAGGGGTTGCACATATTTAGGGTCACCAGTTTAATAAATTACCTTTCCAGGGTCACTTTCTCTTTTCTTCCTCAGAACATCTACAGCCTCACTGGAGTGGATGAGTCGGATATGGACCTGGGCTTCTCCTGGCCAAGGGAGTAAGAACATGGCCAGGTAGCTTCCATTGCCAAAGTCCTTTACATGTCCGGTGACTCCAGCCTTTAATGCTTTAGAGTGCAGCTTGGCCTGGAAAAAGTCTCCGCCATACTCCTTTCGTTTGCCATTGTGATCACGGGCTGTGATGACCACCTCCAAAGTCTCTCTAACCTTGTAAGTTTCCCGTGGATTCCACAGTTGGTAGTCACAATTCTTGGCACTGGTAGACAATGAAAAATTCTGAAAAGACACTGGAGGTTCCGGCCAACTAATATATTTTAAAAGCTCCTTCAGTTTTGGTTCCGTGGGAGGAATTGAAGTGGGTGGAATTGAAGTGGGTGGAATTGAAGTGGGTGGAATTGAAGTGGGAGGAATTGAAGTGGGAGGAATTGAAGTGGGAGGAATTGAAGTGGGAGGAATTGAAGTGGGTGGAATTGAAGTGGGTTGACTAATCTTAGCGGGAAGTCTGAATATCTTGAGGGTAAGAAGTGTGCGTTCATCCAAAATATCCATAGTTTGAAATCTATAGGAGAACTAAAATAAAAATGGACTTTAAAAACTTAGACAAGGCAATCATGTGAAAAAGACAGTAAAGTCAACATTTAAAGTTGTTGTAAACCCTTACAAACCACTTTGACCGACAGGTAAGCCCATATTAAGGCTTACCTGTACGTCCAATAAATATCTCCTAAACCTACATGGTTTAGGAGATATTTCGAAAAAAAGAGGCATCGGTGTCTACGGCGCATGCGCCGTAGACAGCGGCGCGCAGCCGCACTGCGCATGCCGAGATCACGGCGATATGTCGCTTTCGTGCGCATGCGTGGGAGTGACATCATCGCCGATCCAACGAATGACAGCGCTGGAGCGGCGAGACCCGTAAGTCACTCCGGGCTTGAAGGCGGCGGAGAAGGTCGTGGATGAGGACTGCTTCGGGGGCTTCGTTCTCAGGTAAGTTATTCATAAAAGGCTAGTATGCTATGCATACTAGCTCATTATGCCTTTGCCTTGCAGGTTCCGTTTTTTTTTTTTTTTTTTTTTTTTGGGAGGAGGCTTTACTTCCTCTTTAACAAAGAAACTCAAAATTGTTTCTGTTGTACCAATTTAGCAGAGATATAAATATTGCTGAACCTGGAGGCAATATCAATAAGGTCGGACTTTTGCATTTAAGGGAAACCTGTGGTTGGTCAATGTAGGCCAAATCAACTACAACATATACTCACTTTTCCTTCACTTCCCGACCTCTTAGCCCAACAATGGGAAAAAATAAAATACTGTATCCAGTACTTCCAGTCATGGAGGCACGTATGACCCACCCCACTTCCTTTCATATGCCAGGGCTGGTGCTTGGTGATTGACCCAGCACTGTTACATATGTGCAGTAAGGCCTCAATTACATGGTTGAACATTGGTGTGTTTCTATTGATGGTAAAGGTAGGTGGTTGAGCTGAGGTTTTTCCACCCTGCCCGTCTGCCAATCTGTACATTAATATGCCAGTGGCAGCGGTCAGCAAATGGTTACTGCAGCTAACACTATTTTATTACATTGTATCTAAAGCCATATTTTTGGATGGAAAAGCACAGGGTTAGCACCCAGCAGGTTTTGTTGTTAAAAAAAAGTATTACTTTTTCTGCGCTTTGGACTGATAGGGCTGAATTACCATTTAACGTGCGTTGCATTAAGGCAGTCCATTTATTTAAATGGGCTGCCAATGTACCACAACAGACCGAAAATGGGATTTGCACCATATAATTTCAAAAAAACAGGAGGTACTAAAAATGAGAATAGGAGCCTAAATGCTCTACCTGTTGGCTGGACATGAGAATACATTATAATCTTACATCATATGTTTTATATTTTCAATTTATAAGTCCAGCCAAAAAATTTATTTTATTTTTGAATAGATTGGGGAAGAATTGGGAACTCTGTTTTGGTTTTAACCTTTGGTTTTAACCTTTGTCCAGGGCGGGCAGGGGAGTGCCTTGCCATCCTGGACTACAGGGCTGTGTGTTTCACACAACTCTAGTGTCTGCATACAAGGGTGGCTCCATAGGACGCTGCAAAAGAAAGGAGACACCCTGAAACAGGAAACCTTGGGCAGTGATTATGGCCCGAGCAAAATCTGGAACATCAATGAAAAAATCAAGCACATTGGACTTGTGGGACTATATGCCTCCAATAGTAAATACACATCAAGTAATGTCATACATTTTTATTGTATACAAATATTAAAAACATAATTTATACATATAATTGTATAAAAACAATCCATTAGTAACACGAGGTCAAAATGACAACAAAAAACTATTTATTTCCACTACATCCCACTTGGTTGGCATGGTAGGGTCAACACATTTTGCGAGAATCCCTGCTTCTTCAGGGCCACACAGACCCCCTCATGTCCACATGTGATAACAATGTTTAAAACTGAAAATAAACAAGACATCAAATAATTATCAAAGACCAAAAACAATATATATACTGTATATATATATATATATATATATATATATACACACACACAGTATCTCATAAAAGTGATTACAGCCCTCACATTTTTGTAAATATTTTATTCTATCTTTTCATGTGACAACACTGAATAAATTACACTTTGCTACAATGTAAAGTAGTGAGTGTACAGCTTGTACAACAGTGTAAATTTGCTGTCCCCTCAAAACAACTCAATACACCGCCTTTCATGTCTAAACCGCTGGCAACAAAAGTGAGTACACCCCCTAAGTGAAAATGTCCAAATTGGGCCCAAAGTGTCAATATTTTGTGTGGCCACCATTATTTTCCAGCACTGCCTTAACCCTCTTGGGCATGGAGTTCACCAGAGCTTCACAGGTTGTCACTGGAGTCCTCTTCCACTCCTCCATGACATCACGGAGCTGGTGGATGTTAGAGACCTTGCGCTCCTCCATCTTCCGTTTTGAGGATGCCCCACAGATGCTCAATAGGGTTTAGGTCCTTTAGACATGCTTGGCCAGTCCATCACCTTTACCCTCAGCTTCTTTAGCAAGGCAGTTGTCGTCTTGGAGGTGTGTTTGGGGTTGTTATCATGTTGGAATACTGCCCTGCGGCCCAGTCTCTGAAGGGAGGGGATCATGCTCTGCTTCAGTATGTCACAGTACATGTTGGCATTCATGGTTCCCTCAATGAACTGTAGCTCCCCAGTGCCGGCAGCACTCATGCAGCCCCAGACCATGACACTCCCACCACCATGCTTGACTGTAGGCAAGACACACTTGTCTTTGTACTCCTCACCTGGTTGCTGCCACACACACTTGACACCATCTGAACCAAATAAGTTTAACTTGGTCTCATCAGACCACAGTACATGGTTCCAGTAATCCAATTCCTTAGTCTGCTTGGCTTCGGCAAACTTTTTCCGAGCTTTCTTGTGCATCATCTTTAGACGAGGATTCCTTCTGGGATGACAGCCATTCTCACCAATTTGATGCAGTGTGCGGTGTATGGTCTGAGCACTGACAGGCTGACCCCCCAACTCTTCGACCTCTACAGCAATGCTGGCAGCACTCATACGTTTTTTTTTCCAAAAGACAACCTCTGGATATAACGCTGAGCACATGCACTCAACTTCTTTGGTCGACCATGGCGAGGCCTGTTCTGAGTTAAACCTGTCCTGTTAAACAGCTGTATGGTCCGTGCTGCAGCTCGGTTTCAGGGTCTTGTCAAATCTTCTTATAGCCTAGGCCATCTTTATGTAGAGCAACAATTCTTTTTTTCAGATCCTCAGAGAGTTCTTTGCCATGAGGTGCCATGTTGAACTTCCAGTGACCAGTGTGAGAGCGATAACACAAATTTAACACTCCTTCTCCCCATTTACCCCTGAGACCTTGTAACTTGCCCCATACACACGATCGGACTCTTCGGCCGGATTGTCCAGCGGAGGTCCGCCGGATTTTCCGAACGTGTGGACTTGCCCACACACGCCCGGACAATCCGCCGGAGTTTTGGCGAAAGTCTGCGGGGGGACTTTTGAAATGAACGGACTTGCCCACACACAGAGGAAAGTCCATTAATTTAAAACGTGACTCCAGGTAGGCGGGACTAGCGAAGGCAGTGAATGCCGCCACTAGCCCCATCACCTGGTATGGATTTAAAGGGGAATCCCGTCGCCGAAAAAACGACGTGGGGGTCCCCCCCGAATCCATATTAGACCCTTATCTGAACACCCAGCCCGGCCGGTCAGGAAAGGGGGTGGGGAAGAGTGAGCGCCCCCCCCTCCTGAGCCATACCAGGCCGCATGCCCTCAACATGGGGGGTGCCCTGGGGAAAGGGGGGCCCTGCGGCCCCCCCACCCCAAAGCACCTTGTCCCCACGTTGATGAGGACAAGGGCCTCTTCCCGACAACCCTGGCCGTTGGTTGTCGGGGTCTGCGGGCGGGGGGCTTATCAGAATCCGGGAGCCCCCTTTAATAAGAGGGCCCCCAGTTACCGGACCCCCACCCTATGTGAATGAGTATGGGGTACGATGTACCCCTACCCATTCACCTAAGGAAAAAAAAGTGTAAATAAAAAAAACAACACGATTTTTTAAAATACTTTATAGCACAGCTCCGGGGTCTTCTTCCATCTTGGGGGGTCTTCTCGCCGGACTCCTCCACTATCTTCTGCTCTTTTACTAGCTCTTTCACTAGCGGAGGAGCCCGGCTTTCTTCTTCATCGCCGCCGCCGTCTGGGGGTCTTGTTCCGACTTCGGGGGTCTTCGGGGGTTTCTTCTGTTCTTCTTGCCGAGCCTCCGCTTTCTTCTTCCAGCTCTTTTACTAGCGGTGGCCCGGACTTCTGTCACCGTCGCTGTCGCCGCCTTCTGCTTCTTCTTCTTCTGCTTCTTGTTCTCTTTTCTTCTTCCGATGTTGACTCGTTGCTGTCTCCTCTTCTAATGGCTCAGACGTGTTGCGCTGCCAGTTATATAGGGACAAGGGCGGGGCCACCGACTCATGTCACATGGTGACCCTGCCCCCATATGATGTCACAGTCCCGGAGGATGCTGGGACTGTGCCGCGCACACACGGTCGTTATGCCGTGCAACCACGGTCGGACTCTAGTCCAGCGGACAATCCCGCCGGAAAGTCCGATCGTGTGTACGTGGCATAACACATATATATATTTATTGTAACATGGGGGACCATTAGCTCTCGTGGTAGATGCGTTTGTTAGTGATTCAAGCCAGTCAGGAACTATATTTAAGGGCATGGTAGCCCATTTTTATTAAAAAGGCAAATGAAAGTCTGTAACATAAAGTTTTCCCACACAGGGGTTCTTCTCCAGCAAATAAACACTCACAGAAAATGCTAGCCCACCTGGCTCTTTAGCAGTACCTCTGCGCTTTGTCCTGGTCACACAGACCACAGGATTTCCTCACTGAAGATGGCTTCTCTTTAGCGCCCACGGCTTCGCTCTGGCCTTAGTCCTCAAGCTGTTGCACTGCCTCTTGCAGTCGCACGTTCTGGCTGCCTCCTGCAACCTGCAACCTCTCTGACTCCTGGAGACCTGCTGTCTCTCTGGGTGTGGAGCAGTCTCCAACTGGGAGCCATGAAGTCTTCCCATACACTCATTATAAGTGCTGTGCTCACCTGAGCACACACCCCGCTGGCAATTTACAAAATCTGGACACAGGGTTGGAGATTCCGTCCCACCCAAGACACTCTGGAATCTCCAAACTACAGAGCCCCATGACCAAATACCAAAACCTGGAGAAAGCTGCAAAAGCAGTTCTCTCCAGTCCACATTTATGCTCTGTAGCCTTGCACCAAGCAAATGTGCATACCCTGTGTCCCCCAAACCGTCAATTCCACCTAGACAGCATCTCCTACTGTCACATATCCCCTCCCCTTGTTTCGAACCCGAAGGGGCCGGAACACACCAGCCCGAATCCTTGATTGGGGCACTTCTGCGCCAGCTGTTCGCTGCGTAGGCCCAATTTTTTTTTCGGGTGCGTTTCCAGGCACGCCCTACTCTGGATCGCAACGGGGTCCTACAGTTCTGTATCCTCAGCCTACTCCCTCTATCCTTGGGGTTCCTGAGCTCACATTTCTTTTCTGGTGGAATCCTGCCTTTCCTGCTACTTCCTTCCAACTCAGTTTCCGGATTCTGTAGGGAACTTGCTCCAGACACTACGCCTGATGAGGAACCACCTTTTCCCTCACTAATACCTGTTTTACCCATCACAATAGGTCTCTTGGGTTTACCAACTCTTTTGCCTTTACCTTTGACTACCAACTCCCCAGAGCTCAACATCTGTGTATCATGCTCATTTTCCAAGAAATTATTCATGGCCATATCAAGGTCATTATTTACATTAACATTCAGTAATACACCACCATTTCTCCAATTACCGATACCGTCAATTCTTTCTTGTTCAGGGTTTGGTAGGGCCAGGCCCAAGGAGGGACAACACACAGGTGAGCAGCTACCCCCTATGGGACCTTCACAAGGCTTCCCTTCACCTGTTGTCCAAATCTCTGTGGGCAGTTGTCCTAGCAATTGACATTGAGCAACACATGACCCATTTATAGCAAAACCAATCTTTGCCAGCTCACATTTTTCCATGTCACAATTTTTGTTCCTCGCCATACTATATTTAAAAGCATCTCCGGGTACCCCAACTTGTACCTCTCTGCAGGTGACAGACAGAATGTCTGCTTTTGCCGCGTCCATATCTGGCCCTTCCTTCTTAGGAGGTTTAGCGGGTGAGGCAGTATCCGCGCCATTTACTAAACCCTGCTCAGCCGCACCTCGGACCGCACTAGCAGACATGTCCATCAACGCATCAGGCGGAGAGACCTCTGATGTCTCCAGCAGCCCCCCAGAGCGCCTTCCGTACTGAACCTTATACGGAAGCACCCTCACAGGGAACTGTGAGATCACTTGCCAGACTATTAATAAGCACCGTACCAACCAGTTCCACTGGTGATTAATGTTACCCAGCACAGCTTGCATTACCTGGCTCCACCCTTTGGTACCATGCAGCACTACCACATCTGACTGTAATGGAGGCACCCAGGTATACAAGGAATGAGCTTTCACTAGTTCAAGCAGTTCCACTAGCATATCTGTAATTTCTACACACTTCACATCAATATGCAAAACATTTTTGGGGACCTTTCCCTTATTAGAGACATGGAGGGGCTCATTCACTGCAGCTTGAGGGCCCGAGAAATTTAAAGGGGCCTCCACCTCACTGGAGGTATCCATCACAGCCTGACGCTCCTCTGAACCACTGTCAGACGCATGTCTCCCACTCATGCCCTCTAACTCACCAATAAGCCTCTGCAGGTCACCTTGACACTTGACATTCAGCTGCTGGGCTGTGAACACCACATCTGCCATGCATGCGCCCTGATCTGGTATAGCAGTTGTTGTATTCACACCCCTGTCACTCAACCTAGCCTTGTCTAACATGGCTAGTAATTGTTTGGCCCAACCGTCCCAATTTATTGTGCTTCTATTATGAGGGATCAGCAGTACCTCATCATCTGCTCTAGGAGGCACCTGGGATTCAGCAGCACAAACAGTACCTTTGTCAGTTCTATATAAATCACATTTTGACAACATGCTTTTACCCTTTTCTAATGCTTCAAACAAGGCAGGCTGCAATACACCCTCACCACCTTGCTCCTGAGGCGCTAACACACTCAGCTGTGTACCTTCAGCTGTGGCCAGCTGACTTAACCCCTTACCAACTGGGTTACACATATGGTAAACGCACTGTTCACATAAACTTTCACTGCATGGTGTAGACCCAGTCTGTTCCACCAGAGCAAATTCAGTGTTGTCCTGGAAAATCTCTGGCTCAAACGCATGGAGAGTCCCTGAGACTTCCATGGACAACCCTAAGGCTCTGCGTCTGGTTGCCAAGGGAGACATCCCTCTTTCCTCATTACTTTTGAACACATCACCATAAGTACATGTATCATCAGCAGTACCTTTACCTTCAGCATTCATAGACATATCAGTGTTATAAGCTTTAACAGGCTGTTTTTGGTCAGAACACACAGCACCCTGTGTGCCGCTCAGCACACCATCCTTCCTCTCCAAAGGCATTCTTTTGCCCACTAGGGTGGCTCCACAGTTGTCCTGGGAAACCACGTGCCTCACCATTGTGGGCTCCTGGGAGGTTTCCCTGGGCATCTCTGTAGCACCTGTCACTAGGGAACCTGGCACACAAACTGTATTGGTCACCCCTAGGTTACCACTTTCAACACTCTGGTGGATTACACCAGGCACATACAGAGTCCAGTCTTTTTGAGTTCTTAACCTTGCTGCAGGTTGAGCTTCAACCTGTGTCTCCCCACTACTCGTAGCACACTGCAGCAAGTCCATTTTTACACCTGCTGATCTCCCAGCTGGATATACTCCCACTTCACTGGGATCAGTCCCACAAACTGCAACAGTCTTACCATAATCTGTAGCAGTTAACTCTGGCTTCATTTGAGTACGTTGTCTATCCTTCATCGCACTTTTACTGGCCAACTCTCCCTGGTGGCCATAGGATGAAACTGCAGCAGGCACAACAGGAATTTCTTCTTTGTTGCCAGGGGTGACTGCAAGCATTTTAACACAGGACTCCGGGCTTGCAGGTGAAGAGTTAAGCCCAGCAACAATATCAGCAGCTGTATTCCACAAGCTAGGACAAGAAAAGATCCCATGCCCCAGTTGACCACATTCCTGGCATGTTACTTGGCGACTTTCTCCTGTTGCTAAGGGAGATGGCACTCTCCCAACATGCATAATTTCACTGGCATCTCTCTGAGGATGGTGGGGCACCTCTTCCCTGTAGCTCCTCATTCTCATTGGCACATTTTCTCTGGTTGCTAATGGAAACGGTGGTCTCCCAGCTGCACTTTGCTGACTCTCCCAAATGCAGCGACTTTGCACTCCTTGAAGCATTGTTGCTTTCAACTTGCCACGATCCTCTGTCGGCAATACGTTTCTTGCATAGTTCGCAGACTTGACATCACCACGGTTGCTACGGGCAACCACATACTTCTTGAACTTCTGATCAGCCTTTTGGACACTCCTGGGACTCAAATCAGGCTTCCTAAACATTGTTGCAGACCTTTGTCTGGCCTTGTCACCTTGTATTGGAGACTGAGACAAAGGGCACTTGGAGACAACATGCCCCCACTCTCTCCTTGCACTGAGGGTTGGCTTGCTTTCCTCTTTATCTGGGTTCAGTGCTGCTAGGTGCCGCTTGCACCAATCCACTGCAGATTCAAATGCTGGTGGACTCTCCATAACAGCAGTCACCTGTGCACTCATTGCACAGTCACTCAACTGCACTTTTGTGCCCTCCAGCACAAAATTAAGCACTGTCACTTTAAAGCAAGTTGCTTTTCACTTCATGCAAGCTTTCCTCACCTGCACAGTGCACACACAGATTGTGCTGTCTCATGCACACAAACAGTTCATAGCAGAAAAAAAAAAAAAAGTTTGACTTTTCATTCACAGGTACACAACCTGCAACACGCAATGCCTTTTGCCTGGCTGCACTTCGATACACAGCCAATAGTTCCTGACTTGAAGTCACTGTGGAGCAAGGACCCGGATTCCACCGTCTTGTGCCCGCATTCTCCACCACTTGTAACATGTGGGACCATTAGCTCTCGTGGTAGATGCGTTTGTTAGTGATTCAAGCCAGTCAGGAACTATATTTAAGGGCATGGTAGCCCATTTTTATTAAAAAGGCAAATGAAAGTCTGTAACATAAAGTTTTCCCACACAGGGGTTCTTCTCCAGCAAATAAACACTCACAGAAAATGCTAGCCCACCTGGCTCTTTAGCAGTACCTCTGCGCTTTGTCCTGGTCACACAGACCACAGGATTTCCTCACTGAAGATGGCTTCTCTTTAGCGCCCACAGCTTCGCTCTGGCCTTAGTCCTCAGGCTGTTGCACTGCCTCTTGCAGTCGCACGTTCTGGCTGCCTCCTGCAACCTGCAACCTCTCTGACTCCTGGAGACCTGCTGTCTCTCTGGGTGTGGAGCAGTCTCCAACTGGGAGCCATGAAGTCTTCCCATACACTCATTATAAGTGCTGTGCTCACCTGAGCACACACCCTGCTGGCAATTTACAAAATCTGGACACAGGGTTGGAGATTCCGTCCCACCCAAGACACTCTGGAATCTCCAAACTACAGAGCCCCATGACCAAATACCAAAACCTGGAGAAAGCTGCAAAAGCAGTTCTCTCCAGTCCACATTTATGCTCTGTAGCCTTGCACCAAGCAAATGTGCATACCCTGTGTCCCCCAAACCGTCAATTCCACCTAGACAGCATCTCCTACTGTCACAATATATATATATATATATATATATATATATATAAAATCCATACCAGACCTCAAGGGTCTGGTATGGATTTTGAGGGGGACCCTATGCCATTTTTTTTAAAAAAAAATTTGGCTGGGGTCCCCCTTAATATCCATCCCAGACCTCAAGGGTCTGGTGTGGATTTTGAGGGGGACCCTACGCCATTTTTTTTTTTTTTTATGGCTGGGGTCCCCCTTAATATCCATCCCAGACCTCAAGGGCCTGGTTATTGAATTTGGGGGGACCCCCACGCCATTTTTTACAATTTAAAAATTTAGAATATTTCCTTTTATTGAAAAAGCAAAGCTCATCCCTAGTCAGTACAGGATTTGAAGAAAACAGACAAACATTACAAACAAATTGTTTAAAATTACATTTGTCACTACGGTCCCTGGCCAACATGGTTTCCCAGTCTGGAAAAGTATGCTGGCAGATGTCATGCCAGGCTTGATCCCTCTTTGATTGGTCTTTGTATGCAGGATTCTCCTTGTCATAAATACAAGGCCTCTGCCTCACCAGTCAGATCAGGGATTCATTGTCCACAGGCTCCCTATGCTGGGTCTCCATGTGGCGTCTTCTGGATGACATTTTTTAAATACAAACAACAAGCACCAAAATTATCAACACTCCACTACTTTCCTCTCACTTCTCCCCACAGAGAGAACACAGGAAGTACAAAGGCTATTTATCACTGACCAGGTGATAACCTGGTAGTTCTCTGTGTGGGGGAAGGAGGGGGGATGGCTGCAGGCAGTGTCAAATTAGCATTTCTTCCTGTGAAATCGCCTCCTTGGAGAACATGAACCTTTTCTGAAGTCGCTCCGACTTCATACGCGGTCATTAAGACGGCTCTCATTAACATAGCTGGGATTCAAGTCCCCCCCCCCCCCCCAAGTCACGGTAGTGTGAACGGGCACTTAGGAGATTTCGGTGTATAATGCATATGCAACAAATATACATCTTAAAGCAGACCTAGTATCATTTATCAATTTTTATTTTTTGTTTGGTGCATGCCAAGTAATTTATTTATTACAGGTACTTGATATAGTGCTGTCAACTTACAAAGCGCTTGACATTCACAGGTATATTGTACATTCACATCAGTTCCAGCCCTTCAAGGAGCCTACAATCTAAGGTCCCTAACTCACATTCATACATACACATACCAGGGCAGGGGCGGCCCGTCCATTATGGGCGCACAGGCGCCGCCCCCCCGTCCATCGCGACCTCCCCTTTCCATGCGCCCGGCCCCTTTCAGGACACCGGCACATGGATTTTAATGCGGAGGGGCTGTTTTTTTGAATCACCGATTTATAGGCTTCAATATAGGGTGGGCTCTGGTCGCAGAGAGTGCGCTCTTAGCCCACCCAGTAGGGTTGCCACCTCATCCCTTTAAATCTGAACACATATGAATTAGGGCTGTGGAAATTAAAGATTAATTCCTTGATTAACCACATGCCGACCGACTACAGCGCGGTCGGCTTATTCTGGGTGGACATCCGTGACCGGACCTGGCGCATCACGGATCATGGTAAACGGCCACTGATAGCGGCCGTTTACCATGTGATCGCTCCGTCAAATGACGGAGCGATCACATGTAAACAAACCAGCATCACGTCATGACGCCGGTTCCTCCCTCCCCTCTCTGTACCGATCGGTACAGTGAGAGGGGAGAAGCGGAGAAGCGGAGAGGGGAGAGATGGCAGCAGCGCTGTGGGCTGGATGTGTAGTGCCCACAGCGCTGCTCAGTGACAGCACTGTGCAACACCGTGCAATACTCTGCCAACACTGTGCAATACTCTGCCAACACTGTGCAATACTCTGCAACACTGTGCAATACTCTGCCAATACTCTGCCAATACTCTGCCAATACTCTCCAATACTCGTCAATACTCTGCCAATACTCGTCAATACTCTGCCAATACTCTGCAATAAACTTTAATAGAAACAAAGAATTTTTTATTTTTTTTAACAAATTTTCAGACTTTTTTGATTTATAGAGCAAAAAAATAAAAACCCAGCGGTGATTAAATACCACCAAAAGAAAGCTCTATTTGTGTGAAAAAAAGGACAAAAAAATAATTTGGGTACAGTGTTGCATGATTGAGTAATTGTCATTCAAATTGTGAGAGCACCGAAAGCTGAAAATTGGTCTGGTTAGGAAGGGGGTTTAAGTGCCCAGTGGTCAAGTGGTTAATCGTAAATTTTTTTGATCGATCAAAATTCTTTTGATCGGTACTCACCTCTCCGCTGGCTTCTGGGTCTTCAGGGAGTTCCATCGTAGATACGGTGACGTCACGGACATCAACGTCATCGGGGAGGAGCTACGCATGGCGTCACCCGCTGCTGCCCTACGGAACTAACATGATTGTCGGCTTTACATGCTGTGTTTTTATCATCTTTATGTGAGTAGTTTGTGTTTGAACACAAAAATGTAATCTTATACTTAAAACCTTACCCCAGCCAATGGGGTAAGGGGGGGTGCCGCCGACCGACCAACGCGGGGGAGTGGTTGTTTGCTGCCCCACTCATAAAAAACGCTGGCTGTCAATTTACCTACCAGCATGTCTTTGAAGTGTGGGAGGAAACCCATGCAGGCACAGGGAAAACATGCAGGTAGTGCCATTGTTGGGATTTGAACCAACAACCCTTACACACGGTCGGAAAATCCGACCACAAAATCCATCTGATTTTTTCCGACGGATTTAGTCCGACACTGGTGTTGCATACACATGGTCAGACAAAGTTGTCGGAAAATCCGATCATTCTGAACGTGGTGACGTTTGTTGCCTACGACGGGACTACGTAGAGGCTAGTAGCCAATAGCTTTGGTCTTGTAATGTGATCTGAGCATGCGTGGCACTTTGTCCGTCGGAATTTGCTACACGCGATCGGAATTGGTGTGATCGGACTTTGTTGTCGGAAAATTTTTAGAGCAGGAGTTACAACTTTGTCCGTCGGACAATCCGATGGAAAATGTCCGATGGTGCCTACACACGGTCGGAATTTCCGACAACATTGTCTGATAGGACAGAATCCATCGGAAAATCTGACCGTGTGTATGGGGCTTTATACTACTAGGTGGACGTGCTAACCACTTAGCCAGTGCTGGTCTGCAATGCAAGCTTCAAGTGTAATGCTTACAGGTATTTATTACCGCTCACATTACCGCTCACACCCCTCTTACAAATTCATCTGCTTTTCTCTCCAGAATGACAGAGCCATCTTTGTTCAGGGATCATCCAGGATCAGCATCTGTTGAGATTATGGTTGCCACCTCATCCCTTTAAACCTGAACACATATGAATTACACAGGTTCTGTGGCTGATTAAGGTGATAATTAAACTCACTTGGTGCCTTATCTGCATTTAATTAGGGTGGTAAATAATTTAGCACTAGCCAGTGAAACACAAATATAGTGATATAAGTGATGCAAATACAATGGTGATACTGAAACCAATCCAATGTGTAAAATGATATAAAAAATATATACAGAATGTCAAATATATAAAAAATAATGTATGGTTGGGTGGAAATCAGAACTTACAAATACTGGAAATGTGATTTAAACCAGTGAAAAAAATAAATGAAGTCCAGTGTAGTCCAACATGAGCCAAATCATCCACCACAGGGTAGTGAAGGGACAGAAGAACCGAAATACTGAACACTGTTTGGTATGGAGAGCATCAAGAATATTGCATCCTCAACAATGGAAAGAAGTGCGTGTGTCCTTACCGGAACTGGTGGACTCCAATGTCAGCGACATGGAATCATACAGGCATGGCCTGTATATATGCCCCTGTTGAAGACCCATTGGTTGAAACGCGTAGGGCTTGGCTTATCCACATTGCCTTTGATTTTTGTGATCACATTTTTTATCCTTGTACGTGGGTTTTTAGAAATAAAATTACCTTTTTTGATCTGCATGTGGAAGCATTTTCTTTCTCCACATATCATTTCAATGTGAGTGGCTCCGGTATCCTGTGGATTTCACCATCCTGATCCAGCTTGACGTTCCCAAGATTGGAGGTCCATTTGGAGGTTTTCCATCCCCTCCTTGGATTCCATCCCGGAGGTCCTGGTCCCTTTGGAGTTCCATACGCTGGCCATCTGTGACACCATGCCTGTATGATTCCATGGCGCTGACATTGGAGTCCATCAGTTCTGGTAAGGTCAGAGTAGCAGTGGGTGTGACCACCTGCATTTCAGTTCTGATGCGCCTCCCCTGCTTCCAGGGAGAATATTCTGAATGAGGGGCTGGGACTGGAGTGGCAGGCAGCTTGTGTGTGAGCCCTGACCAATCCCCAACTGGTATTGGCAGGGGACGAACCTCATATATAAGCTGAGGTGATATGCCAAGTTGGGGGATAAGTCGGCTGAGTGAAGTGAGGCATGTTGTGCCAATCGCAGAAGCAGGCCCGGGGAGAGCTGTGAGGGAACATTGCCTCTACACGGTCATTGGCAATGTCTCTGTCAACACACGGTCGGTGGCAGGGAACTCCTGGAGCAGAGGGGCAGGTGAAGCTGTCAGTACGCATGGTCCAGTCAAGTTCCTCATCAAGGACTCAGGGCTGTTGGAAAGTCGGTGATTGTTACCACAGTGGTGGGCTGGAGGTGCCAAGGAGTCTGTGAGGGAACTCTGCTATCACACGGTCGTTAGCAGAGTCTTCATCAAACACACGGTGGATGATAGGGAGTCCTGGATCAGAGAAGAGACTATGGGGGTCTGTGTCAAGTCGATGTGGCCTGCAGGTACATGATTTGCAGGTTGGGCTGGCTGGGAACAGTAGTTCATTTTCCCAAAAAGACATGCTTTTAACCCACTAGTCCTTCGGGCAGAGGTTCTGCAGGCCTCAGGCCTAGTGGCTGTGAGTAATCAGAGCCAGTAGAGAGGCTTATTCAGAGTGGGCCCCTACTATCTAATAGAAGAGGATGTGTCATACTTCAGTTAGTAACTACAAGTTTTGGGCAGGAGGAACCAAGTCTGTACAGGAGGAAACACATTTTGGGCAGGAGGTAAAGAGATCTAAGACCATTGCTTTTACACGGTCTAAAGTGATGTTTCTATCCCTCACACAGTGATGGATGGAGAACTCTTATGCCCTGTACACACAAGCAGGAATTCCGCCAGCAAAAGTCTGATGTGAGCCTTTGGTCGGAAATTCCGACCGTGTGTATGCTCCATCGGACTTTTGAGATTGAGAGTAGGTTGAGAGTAGGTTCTCGATTTTTCGGTCGGAAAAAGTTCCAATCGGAAATTCCGATCGTCTGTACCAATTCCGATGCGCAAAATTCCTACGCATGCCTGAAAAACAATTTGACACATGCTTGGAAGCATTGAATTTCATTTTCTATCATTTTTCATACAAATACTGCAGCTGTTGACTTTTAATAATTGGACACTTACCTGTCCCAGGGTCCAGCGATGCGGGGGATCGAAGCCCCGCTTGTCCCCCCCTTTGTTCGCCGGCGCCGGCAATGTAACTGTGGGCGCCCGGCTGTGGCTTCACATTGGCCGCGCAATCCTCTGGGACCTGTCACGTGTCCCAGATGATTGACAGGATGGAGGGGGCAGAGCTGAGCCCTTCCTGCGACGAGGGGAAGTGATGTCACCAGCCCAGGCACTGAAGGAGGCAGACTACGAGGGACCCCCCTAGCAACAGCCAAATGTTTTTTTTTTCTTCTTTTTAGGAACATTTTTTTTTATTTTTTTTGGGGAGCAACTCCACTTTAAAATGATTTCCTTATATAAAATGGAGTCCAGCGATATCGGCACCGCAGCTGATGTTTCCATCAGCTGTGGGGTGCTGCCGCCTCCATTGCGGGTAAGGGAACCCAGCAATGTAGCCTTTCGGCTTCACGCCGGGAACCCTACTGCGCATGCGCGAGGCTCCGCTCCTCTCTCCTACTGGCCCGGCGAAAGGTGAGGAGGAGGGAGGAGGAGGGAGCCCAAGCCGTGACGTCAATACCCACGGCTGAGGTTCCCGGGTGGCATTTCCCAGCTTTCACTTCCTGTAGATCGTCTCCCAGCATTAATTTCCTGTAGATCGCCTCTTAGCATTCACTTCCTGTAGATTCCCTCTACATTCAATTTCTGTAGATCGTCTCTCAGCATTCACTTCCTGTAGATCGTCTCTTAGCATTCACTTCCTGTAGATTCCCTCAGCATTCACTTCCTGTAGATTCACTTCCTGTAGATTCCCTCAGCATTCACTTTCTGTAGATCGTCTCTCTGCATTCACTTCCTGTAGATCGTCTCTCTGCATTCACTTCCTGTAGACCGTCTCTTAGCATTCACTTTCTGTAGATCGTCTCTCAGCATTCACTTTCTGTAGATCGTCTCTCTGGATTCACTTCCTGTAGATCATCTCTCAACATTCAACTTCCTGTAGATTCTCGCAGCATTCACTTCCTGTTAGGTCAACTACCAGAAGCTTTCACTTCCTTGTTGCGTCACAGAAGAGGGTGTGATGGGGTGCATTCACCACTCTGGACTACACCTCCCTCATTACAATACCACCTTCCGCCCACTTCCTATACAATCTGATTGTACAATCTCCTTTAGATCTCCCATCAGTAAAAACAAAGGTATTGCCCTTTGGGACTTTATATGTGTGTGTTGTGTGCATAACAGATGAAATTGACAAATATAAAAACATTTATTGCAGAAATAATCACACATAAAAGAGTAGCATAAATAAAGGCAAAGTCAATACAATTAGTAATGGTTAAAGATCGCATTGCATTAGAAATACATGAGTATACATAACATCTAAAATACACAACGCGTTTCGCAATACGTGACTCGCTCTTCAGGGGTGGATGCATGTAGCATATATCTGGAAATGAATTACCAAAAAGGTAATGTAACATGAATAAATGATGGACAAATGGTAAGAAGGGCCTTACAGAAAAAGAAAAGACCCCATACTCACTAATCGGCAAGGCCTAGGTGCCTGTGGCTATGTTCACCAAGGATGCAAGGAATATATGCTTGGGAAGGGAGCGGAGCCAACCAAAAATCCTGACCAAGGAACAACGGGAAGGCAGACATGGCATAGGTAGAAATTAGTGACCTTGGAGGTCCAAAATAATGCATTGAGGTGTCAACTATAATATAATATGATATATGTATATAATTAAACATTGCTACATTGGCAAAATAATCATGAAGTATATAATAGGCTATTATATACATCATGATTATTTTGCCAATGTAGCAATTGTGGGACATGTAGTCCCAAAAACAAGCAGCCCCACTGTAACCTTATGGGGGGGGGACTACACCGTCCAGCATGCAGTGGGGGAAAAAAGAGTGGAAGACATCCAGAGGCTGACTGGGAGCTAGGCAGACACCATGAAGCAAGGGAGAAGACCGGACCCAGAGGGAGGTGCTGCCCTCCCGGGTCAGTGTACCGTTCCTCCCACGCATCTGTGGCCGGTCGGGGACATCCTGCTTGAGAGGGGGAGAGGGTGCATTCTCCAGGCGCACCTGTGCAGACGGCGTGAAGCATTCCAGTTGTGAGGTAGCCAGTCGGGCTACCTGAAGAGTCTGCCTGTTCCAGGACCCTCTGTTTGGGCCTTGGTCGCAGGATTGGTGAGCGGGCACTTACCATTTTACAAAGGATACAGAGACACTGCATGAAGACAACGTTGCCTATTTGGCCTACACCTTTATAGCCTGAGTCACACTTACACCGTGTTAAAAAGGTTGCATTGCCCGCTTGGTCATTTTTACCTGCAGGTAAGCCTATAATAAGGCTTATCTGTAGGTAAAATGAATATCATCTAAACCTGCACGGTTTAGGAGATATTCACCCTTCATGCAGCCGCGCATGAGTGCTGAAGGTCCGGTGGCTCGTGCCAGAACTTGCCAGAACGGAGTGAAGTCCTCGCGGCTCTGGCCACTCACAGCGTCGGAGCCCACGAACATGGAAGAAGCAATGAGGGAACTTGTCAGCCCCCTCGGCGGTGACCGGGCGAGCTGCGGGAGCTTCATTCTAAGGTAAGTATTTCATAATGTGCTAGTATGCGATGCATACTAGCACTTTATGCTATTGTCTTGCAGGTTTTTTTTGGGGGGGATTTCCGGTGGTTTACTACCGCTTTAAGTAGTCACAGTGTCTGCCTTGCTACCCGGATACTGGCAGCATACTGCATTTTCAACCTTGAGGAGTCCCCTGAGAGCAGCCAGACAGTATCATTAAGTTCTATTGCTCTTGATTTCTCAGTCATTATTTGACAGTTGTCTTTCTTGAGATATATTTTTCTACTGTTTGCCTATATTGCTACTGTTTGTTTCCATTCCTAACAAATTCCACAGTAGAGACTATATCTGTGTTTTACTACATGTGTCTTTTATTGGTGGTGTTCTCACTAACAATATTGACAGGTGTTCCAGAGGGGCTTAGACTGTTATTGGGGTTGAGAGGAGGAGCGCAAGAACCAAACATACTCAAGCGGCTCCTTCGGGGGTTAGCCTACACACACATGGAGGAATCTCAGGGGGTGCTGTGAAAACTTAGTTGATAGGTGAAGGTGTGCTAATGAGGTCAGCTGGTAAACTCCTTCCTGTGTCTAAAGCCCCATACACACGGTCGGATTTTCCGATGGATTCTGTCCTATCGGACAATGTTGTCGGAAATTCCGACCGTGTGTAGGCTCTATCGGACAGTTTCCATCGGATTGTCCGACGGACAAAGTTCTATCTCCTGCTGGATAGATTTTCCGACAACAAAGTCCGATCACACCAATTCCGATCGTGTGTAGCGAATTCCGACCGGACAAAGTGCCACGCATGCTCAGATCACATTAAAAGACCAAAGCTATTGGCTACTAGCCTCTACGTAGTCCCGTAGTACGCAACAAACGTCACCACGTTCAGAATGATCGGATTTTCCGACAACTTTGTCCGACCGTGTGTATGCAACACCAGTGTCGGACTAAATCCGTCGGACCAAATCCGATGGATTTGGTGGTCGGATTTTCCAACCGTGTGTATGGGGCTTAACTGGTTTGTCTGTATACCAGGGAGTCTCTGAAGAGTTTTGAGAAATATAGCAAGGGCTAAGGTAAGGCCTTATTCTCAAAATCAAAGAAAGCTTGTATTGTTTTGCAACAGAGGTACATTAATAGTATATTAGTACACTTGGGGGCTGGATTTTAGAAGGAAAAAAAAAAAAAGTGAACTTGGCCTTTAAACCCAAAAGCAAATGTTTTATATATTGCAGCCTACTGATCTTTAACCCCTTCAGCCCTGGAATGTTTTACCCCCTTCCTGACCAGGCAATTTTTTGCGATACAGCACTGTGTTACTTTAACTGACTAACTGTGCGGTCGTGCAACGCTGTACTACCCAAATAAAATTGATGTCCTTTTTATTCCCACAAATAGAGCTTTCTTTTGGTGGTATTTGATCACCTCTGTGGTTTTTGTTTTGTGTGCTATAAACAAAAAAAAGACTGACAATTTTAAAAATAAAAACAATATTTTTTACTTTCTGCTATAAAACACATGCAATAGAAAATACAATTTCTTCATCAATTTAGGCCAATATGTATTCTGCTACATGTTTTTGGTAAAAAAAAAAAAATCCCAATAAGCATATATTGATTGGTTTGTGCAAAAGTTATAAACCATGGGATCTATGGCATGTATAAACTATGGGATATTTGTATGGACTTTTTTTTTTTTTTTTTTACTAGTAATGGCAGTGATCAGCAATTTTTGACAGGACTGCGTCATTGTGGAAGACAAATCTGACACTAAGTGACACTTTTTGGAGACCAGGGACACCAATACAGTGATCAGTGCTAACAAAAAATGCACTGTCACTGTATAAATGACACGCAGGAAAGGGGTTAACATCAGGGGCGATCAAAGGGTTAAAGTGGTGTTTCCACAAAAAAAAAAAAAAAAAACAGCTTAAAATTCATAAAAAAAAGAAAAAAAATGTACTCACCTCTAAATGCCTGTTGCTAGGGGGTGCCTCGTAGTCTGCCTCCTTCAGTGCCCGGGCACTGACGTCACTTCCCCTCGCCGCAGTCAGTCATCTGGGACACATGACAGGTCCCAGATGACTGCGCGGCGTATCACGGCGCGTGGCGCTGCTCGCGCATGCGCAGTGGGTGCCCGGCTGTGAAGCCACAGCCGGGTGCTCACAGTAAGAATGCTGGCGCCGCGAGCGGAGCGAGGAACGAGGGGGGCTTCGTTCCCCCGCATCGCTAGACCCTGGGACAGGTAAGTGTCTGATTATTAAAAGTCAGCAGCTGCAGTATTTGTAGCTGCTTACTTTTAAAAAAAATATTTTAAGGGGCACCCCACTTTAAGTATGCTCCTAGAGAGTGCTTGCTAACTGTGGGGGGGGGGGGGAAGCTGTGACTGGAGAAAAACAGAGATACGAGTTTCTGCTTACCTTACAGAACGGCGGTCTGCCTTGTTACATTCTACCTCTCCTGCGAACGATCGCTGTGTCCAATCACAGCGGGAGTGGATAGCCGGCGGCGCGCACAACCCCAGACCACGTGCACAGGTACATGATTTTGCGCAGCCGGGCTGCCCTGCCGCAGTATATATGCGGTCCTGAAGCGGTTAAATGTGGTGGCTCCATTCGTTTTCTTTTTTTTATTTCACAATATTTTAATTGAATAATGACAAACTCACAAAACAGTGAACAGACACCAAGGCCAGCGGCGGAAAGTGATTTGAGAATGATAACATATATACCACAGATACTGTAAGTAGGCCTCTCATATGGTATAGCTAGTAACTACAAACACAGACGAAAGGTAACCAGGAGAGGATGTCTCGGTACCTTTACGGTCTGTAGGATAATAACAGACCATGTAGCTCTTAATGATCAAAGCCTAGAAAGTACGCTAAGCTACCAGTATTTCAGAAAAGTGAACTGCCTAATTGCCTCTTTATTTCTGTGACTCCAGGCTAGGTCCCTAAGTGCTCTGTGCCATGAGAATGGTACCAGTATGTGGGGAACTGGTCGCTAATGATAGGGCTAGGTATGACACCCCTTTATTACCAGAGCATCCGTCAACCTGGCCATGTCACCTGTTTCCTGGCTGGTTGGTTGCTTTAGCATGTGACACAAATACTAAAGTGTTAGCAATGGCAATATAGCCTTCTTAGGACAGATTCTCTGCCCGTTTGACCCATGTAATGTAGGTGGTGGATTGCCCGGCACTGCGCTGGAAAAAAGTACTGCAGCTGGCAGTTGAACTTTATAAAATGTCTGTGTGACATTTCAAAACAGTAAAAAAAAAAAAGGGAACAGTGTGATGTGCTGAGATCAGTGCATGAGCACTGCGCTGATCAGGCCAGACCACATCGCACACCAGCTGCTGCATGGCATGAATATAGCGGATGGTGTGAACATACCCTAATGCCTCGTACACACGAAGGGACTTTCCCGCGGGATTGTCCGCTGGACTCGAGTCCGCCGGACAATCCCCCCGTGTATGGGCGCCGGCTGACTTTTTGGCGCCAAAAGTCCGGCGGACTAGGTTTTAAGTTTTGTTTTAAAATTATCCGCTGGACTTGGCAGTCCGGCGGACAATCCTGCCATTAGTAGGCTAGTCCGCCGGACTTTTGGAAATTAACGGACTTGCCGATCATCGGGGGGCCCCGCCCCCCTGTGATGTCACAGTCCCGGAGGATGCTGGGACTGTGACATCACAGGGGGGCGGGGTCACCATGTGACATGAGCATGTGACCCTGTCCCCTTGTCCCTATATAAGTCCCAGCACAGCACGGCTCTGGCATTCTGGCCAGAGAGAGCGACGGGTCAACATCAGAGGAGGAAGAAGAAGAAGAAGAAGAAGAAGAAGAAGAAGAAGAAGAAGGCGGCGGCGGTGCAGCGGCAAGAACAGAAGAGACCCCGGAAGACCCCCGAAGGCGGATCGAGACCCCCAGACGATGGCGTAGACGACGAAGAAGGTAGCCGGCCTCCTCTGCTCGGTAAAAGAGCTAGGTAAATAGCGGTGGAGTCCGGCGAGAAGACCCCCCAAGACGGAAGAAGACCCCCGGAGCAGTGCAATAAAATATTTTTTTTTAAATTGTGTGGTTTTTTTCTTTACACTTTACACCTTAGGTGAATGGGTAGGGGTACATCGTACCCCATACTCATTCACATAGGGTGGGGGGCCGGGATCTGGGGGCCCCCTTATTAAAAGGGGCTCCCAGATTCCGATAAGCCCCCGCCCGCAGACCCCGACAACCAACGGCCAGGGTTGTCGAGAAGAGGCCCTTGTCCTCATCAACATGGGGACAAGGTGCTTTGGGGTGGGGGGGGCGCACGGCCCCCCTTTCCCCAGGGCACCCCCCATGTTAAGGGCACGCGGCCTGGTATGGCTCAGGAGGGGGGGGCTCGCTCGTCCCCACCCCTTTCCTGGCCTGCCAGGCTGCGTGCTCGGATAAGGGTCTGAGATGGATTTGGGGGGGACCCCCACGCCATTTTTTCGGCGTGGGGATTCCCTTTAATTCCATGCCAGGTGACATTCACTGCCTTCGCTAGCCCCGTCTACCTGCAGTTACGTTCTAAATGAACGGACTGCTCCGTGTGTGGGCAAGTCCGTTCATTTTCAAAAGTCCCGCTGACTTTTTCCCGCGGATTGTCCGCCGGAGAAGTCCGGGCGTGTGTGGGCAAGTCACCCCCTCGGAAAGTCCGTTGGTTTGTCCGCTGGACTAGGTCTGGCGGACAAAGTCCGAACGTGTGTACGCGGCATTAGGGTTCATTCAGTCTTGCAGTTGGGGTGGGTGGTAAAGCCATGAGGTTGAGCTGCATTTTTACTGCTCCCCCCCAAACACTTCTCCATTAGCTGAAAAGGCAGCCACAAAGGGTGAACACATGCTGCAGCTGCGATGCTTTGTGGCCTTAGCAGAATGAAACCCCCTGTTGCATAAGGCGTATACTACCGCCATAGAACACGACACATTTAAGTAAATGGGGTTGCGCTGCAACAGCCCCATGTTGCAGAGTGGCGGTGTGGCATTTAGGCAGTGGCGGTGCGTGCATAGAGGGCGCAGGAGCGCCGCCCCCCCTCTCCTGCACCGCTCTATCACCAATAGATAGATTCATGCATTGCATGAATCTATCTATTGTCACCGCTGCCGCCCCCTATTCAGGTGTCCGGCCCCTGATCGGGCGCCGGGCATCTGAATTACAGTGGGGGGGGGTGTTGCTGGAAGCGCCCCTATTAGAGCTGTAAGCTCTAATAGGGGACCCTATTAGAGCGGTGTGCTCTAATAGGCTTCCCTAAGTGTAAACAGCGGGCGCACGGCTGTGCGTTCGCTGATTACACAGTATTGTGTTAGGGAAGCGAATACATCGCTTCCCTAACACAGACCCGCCTCTCAGCCAATCAGGTTGCCAGGTCTGTTACCTGTCACCTGATTGGCTGAAGTCACAGGCGCTGTGATTGGACGCTAGGCGTCCAATCACCTAGCGTCCAATCACAGCAGAAGAAGACAGGAGGAGCGCGGGAGAAGACATCCGACGGAGACACCGCTCGTCGCCTGACGCCGTCACCAGCTGCACACCGGGACAAGGTAAGTGCAGAGGGCAGGCAGGGGGCACAGTGGCAGCACTTTAGGGGCACAGTGGCAGCACTTTAGGGGCACAGTGGCAGAACTTGGGGCACAATAGCAGCACTTAAGGGGCACAATGGCAGCACTTAAGGGGCACAATGGCAGAACTTGGGGCACAATGGCAGAACTTGGGGCACAATGGCAGCACTTAAGGGGCACAATGGCAGAACTTGGGGCACAATGGCAGAACTTGGGGCACAATGGCAGAACTTGGGGCACAGTGGCAGCACTTAAGGGGCACAATGGCAGAACTTGGGGCACAATGGCAGAACTTGGGGCACAGTGGCAGCACTTGGGGCACAGTGGCAGCACTTTAAGGGGCACAGTGGCAGAACTTGGGGCACAATGGCAGAACTTGGGGCACAGTGGCAGAACTTGGGGCACAGTGGCAGCACTTGGGGCACAGTGGCAGCGTTTGATGGGCACAGTGGCAGCGTTTGATGGGCACAGTGGCAGCGTTTGATGGGCACAGTGGCAGCACGTGGGGCACAGTGGCAGCGTTTAATGGGCACAGTGGCAGCGTTTGATGGCACAGTGAGGCTGTTTGTTTGCGCCCCCCCAAAAATTTTGAGCACCAGCCGCCACTGCATTTAGGGGATTAAAATAGATGGGGGGGGGGGGGGGGGAACTATTGCTTTTACTGAGGAATGGCAGTCCTTGAAACAAGGATCTACAGTATAACTAATAAATCCCCAAAGTTTTGTCTTTAGATACACGTTAAGCAAATTTCTTTCATAGACATGCTGAAAAAATATCAAAATAGTTCTAAGATTTATCAATCAGATATAGTATAGGAACAACAAGTAAAGTAGAAATTAGAGTAATTAGAGTAAAAATAGAGAGCAAAATGTTTATGCATGCAAATTAATGTGTATGTGTGGGCTTTAATGCCTGGGAGGCAGTGTGGCTTCGGTATCATGAGATCACTGGGATTGGCTCTCACAGTGGTCACATGATTGGGAGGCCATCCCACTGGCTCCAGGTCAGAGGCTTTTACCAAGATCTGTTGGTGACAGCTTGGTCAGTTTGCTTGAAGTGCTAAGTAAGTGTGCACACAAAAAACCTTATACCGTCATGGATACATATGTGCAGCAGCTAGGCACTAAAGCCCACCTTTCATGCCACCACATACAGTATCTCACAAAAGTGAGTACACCCCTCACATTTTTGTAAATATTTTATTATATATTTTCATGTGACAACACTGAAGAAATGACACTTTGCTACATTTTACCTCTTTGTAGGACACAGTGAACACCAGGTGCATCAATCTTCACTTCTTGAACAGAGCCCTCTCAGATGCCAAGCATCTCTCTTTATTATCCCAGCAAACAAAGAATATCTAGTCAAGCAGCAAACAATAAATAATGTCCACTCGATTTCAGATAAATAAAACTCAGTCTTTACTTCAAAAATGTGGCAATTAACATTAGGTTAAATAAAAAAAATAACATTTATTATCTTCACCAACAAAGTGGAAAACATTCCATTCCAAATGAAGATCTGTCCATTTTCAAATGTAATGCCTCCCATATAGGTAAGCGTGACTTATGATGCAGCATAATTTGTGCCCAAAGTGACAAGAGTTACTCAACCACACTCAGCACAGGTCCCACACCAGACTCTCTGAGCCAGCCATTCTCAGCCAGGGCTTTGTGAACCCCTAAGGTTTCTCTAGAAGTTGTTAGGGGTTCCTTGAGCTATAGCCAATCGATATCCCCTTTGATAATGCCTTCAATGGCCCAGAGGCAGCAGGATGACACCAATCATCCTTTAGGCTGGGTTCACACCATTGCGAATTGGATGCGGATTCACCGCATCTAGGGATGAGCTGAACACCCCCCACTGTCCCACGAAGTCCATTCATCTTCTTCTCCTCCGCCGACGGACCGAAAAAGATGCCACCGTGTGGCCCCACAATTTTTTTTTTTAATTTTGGTTCGGGGGTTCCCCTTAAAGCGGTTCTGCACACATTTCATTTAGTAAATCTCTTTGCCTTCCAAATCAGGCAAAGAGTACTAAATGAAATGTGGTTTTTTTTTTCACTTACCTTGATAATCGCTGACTTCCTGGCGGTGGGCGGGGTCTCTGCGTCGATCGTCGTCAGGCCGCACTGTCTCCTGGGATCTGGTGTCATTGATCCCAGGAGTCAGTGCGCACATCTTCCGAAATCTCGCGAGATTTCGGCCACATCTTCCGAAATCTCGCGAGATGTCAGCCACATCTTCCGAAATTTGCGAGATGTCGGCCACATCTTCCGAAATTTGCGAGATGTCGGCCACATCTTCCGAAATCTCACGAGATGTCGGCCACATCTTCCGAAATTTGCGAGATGTCGGCCACCTCTTTCGAAATCTCGCGAGATGTCGGCACATCTGCCGACATCTCGCGAGATTTCGGAGAACGTGAGCTGCACTTCGCCGTTACTGCGCACGCGCGAGATCGGCGCAGTAACGGCGGTGCATGCTGGGCCATCTGAAGTGCCTGTGGGGTTTCACATGCCCACAGGCAAGATGGCACCCAGCAAGAAGAATGTTCCTGAATTATTTTAAAAGAAAAAAAACGGCAGCAATGACTTGGTGATTTTGAACATGTGAGTACTTGCATAACATCTTGCAATCCATTGCATTGCACACAAAAAAAAAAAAAAATACAGACAGTGCAGAACCGCTTTAATATTCATACCAGACCCAGACCCAGACTGGTAATGGACTGTGGGGGAATCCCATGCTGTTTTTTTTTCAATGACTTTTATCTGTATTGCCGAGACGCGACAATTCATTATAGCCGCAAGTAGTTTAAATTACTTTTTTTCGTTTAGAAATGTAATTTTGCTCTCGGACTGTTCTAAATCAGACCTTAAATGGTGAACCATGATGCACCGAACCCCTGCTGTGAGCCGAATGTGGCTCATATTTGAAACCAGCCTTAAACTGACTTTAATGGTGGCATTGTGACCACCATTGTAAGGAGGCATTCTAGCCACTGACCACCAATTTGAGGGGCATATTCCCAATGACAATCAATGCACTAATCTTAACAGGGGTTTCCTAGGACCTGAACATTTTATCAAGGTTTTCTCTGGGATAAAAAAAAGAATATGAAAGGTTGGTCCTAGGCTACCTAGGCTACCTAGCTCCACCCACCTGTCATTATAGAAGCTTTAATGGGGGGTCTAAAGGGGTCTAAAGTCCTATACCAAGGTCTATATCTTCCTCTGTAATGATGTGTGTTACCGGGGCTGAACTAGAGATTGTGGGGCCCCATAACAACATTTTGATAAGGCCACGCATGGACCTGTCATTTATTCTAACATAAAGTATGTCTTTATAAGGAACAGGTAGCAGGAGGGCTGTCAGCATAGTCAGTATTACAAGGGACCATTGATATGGATAGAAGTTTTCAGGAAAGAGGAGCAACAGTGTAGAGAATTAACTCTTATCCTTCACTTTCGAGATACCAGCTCTGTCCTCAGTAGCTCACCAATCTATTATAACATCTCAGATTTCAGGGCTCAATGCATATTCTATGTCCTCCCACCCCTACCAAACAAGTGATGAAAGAGGTGGTGTATTATTCAAAATAATGAATAATAAAAATAATAGCAATTTTAATGACTAGGGATGCACCAGTTTTTTAAGTACGAGTACTGATACTTTTTATCAAGTACTTGCCGATACCAATACCTATTTTTAGTGTCATGTGACAGTTTTTTTTAGGGCTTGTGCAATTTTCTATTTTCATACGCTATAATTCGCATTGGAACAAAATTGCACTGGGCCGGGCTTTGAAATCGCACTGCAAACCGGCCCGCACATACAGTATGTGAACCGAATCATAAGGTATCAGTTTGAGTATCGGAGCATTTGCATGAGTGCAAGTACTCACGCAAATGCTTAGTATCGGCACCAGTGCCGACACCGGTATCCATATCGGTGCAACGCTAATAATGACAATCACTTTTTTTATATGATACAGTATATTTTTTAGTACTCCTATCACACAGGCTACACTGATTGCAATGGTGAGTCTGCATTCCTGCCAATGATGGGGGCTGCATTCCTGGCCATACTGGGTGCTGCATTCTTGGCAATGGTGGGTGCTGCATTCCTGGCAATACTGGGTGCTGCATTCTTGGCAATGGGGGTGCTGCATTCCTGACCATACTGTGTGCTGCATTCCTGGTAATATTGGGTGTTGCATTCTTGGCAATGGGGGTGCTGCATTCCTGGCAATACTGGGTGCTGCATTCTTGGCAATGGTGGGTGCTGCCTTCCTGACCATACTGGATGCTGCATTCCTGGCAATACTGGGTGCTACATTCTTGGCAATACTGGCGCTTCATTCCTGGCAATGATGGGTGCTGCATTCCTGGTAATGGGGGTGCTGCATTCATGGCAATGATGGGGCTGCAGATGGGCACTGGCCCCTTATTTTGCTTCATAGTTCTTTATTTAAAATGTAAGTTTTTTTTTCCTGAAACTTCCCTCTTAAAGTGAAGATGTGTGTTATACGCCAATATATACGGTATATCCAAATAACACGCCCAAGCTCATCTCTTTACTCACACACAGCCACAAAGGCAAGAGAATTCTTTTTGGGCAGTGTATTAGTGCTCGAACTAACACACAGACCAAATTTTAATGGTTCAAAGAATGTCAGGCAAATTGGTTGGCCCTCACGCATGTTCACTTCATCAATTCTGGCCCTCTTTGAAAAAAGTTTGGACACCCCTGCCCTACACCATTAGCTGTGAATGTCAATACAAATGTGTGATCTTCCCTTTCTTCCACCGTGGTTTCACCTCTGTGCTCACTAGCCTACCACCTTGGTACAGATTAGGGGTAATCATGTAATATTTCAAATCTGGTGATGCTTTAGCATCCGCTCGCCTTTAGGGGTCCTCTGTTTATTCTCCTAGTCAAATTTTTTTCTATGGTGGATCAGGGCTCTATGGTGCTCCTGGGTATCCTCTCTCCATGTCATTCACAGTTAGATACAGTACCTTGAAAAAGTATTCATACCCCTTGTTACAACCAAAAATTTAAATGTATTTACTTGGGATTTTATGTGATAGACCAACACAAAGTGGAACATAATTGTGAAGTGGAAGGAAAATGATAAATGGTTTTCATTTTTTTTACAAATAAATATGTGAAAAGTGTGTTCAAAGTGTGTGCATTTGTATTCAGCCCCCTTTACTCTGACACCTCAAACTAAATTCTAGTGGAACCAATTGCCTTCAGAAGTCACCTAATTAGTAAGAGTCCACCTGTGTGTAATTTAATCTCAGTATAAATACAGCTGTTCTGTGAAGCCCTCATAGGTTTGTTAGAGAACCTTAGTGAACAAACAGCATCATGAAGGCTAAGGAACACACCAGACAGGTCAAAGATAAAGTTGTGGAGAAGTTTAAAGCAGGGTTAGGTTATAAAAAAATATCCCAAGCTTTGAACATCTCACGGAGCACTGTTCAATCCATCACCCAGAAATGGAAAAAGTATGGCACAACTGCAAACCTACCAAGACATGGCCCTCCACCTAAACTGACAGGCCGGGCAAGGAGAGGGTTAATCAGAGGAGCAGCCAAGAGGTCCATGGTAACTCTAGAGGAGCTGCAGAGATCCACAGCTCAGGTGGGAGAATCTGTCCACAGGACAACTATTAGTCGTGGACTCCACAAATATGGCCTTTGTGGAAGTGTCAAGAAGATAGCCATTGTTGAAAGAAAGCCAGTTTGCAGTTTGCAAGAAGCCATGTGGGGGACACAGCAAACATGTGGAAGAAGTTGCTCTGGTCAGATGAGACCAAATTTGAACTTTTTGGCCTAAAAGCAAAATGCTATGTGTGGCGGAAAACTAACACTGCACATCAGCCTGAACACACCATCCCCACCGTAAAACATGGTGGTGGCAGCATCAGGTTGTGGGGATGCTTTTCTTCAGCAGGGACAGGGAAGCTGGTCAGAGTTTATGGGAAGATGGATACAAATACAGGGCAATCTTAGAAGTAAACCTGGTAGAGTCTGCAAAAGACTTGAGACTGGGGCAGAGGTTCACCTTCCAGCAGGACAATGACCCTAAACATACAGCCAGAGCTACAATGGAATGGTTTAGATCAAAGCATATTTATGTGTTAGAATGGCTCAGTCAAAGTTTTCGTGTTTTAAAATGTGAATAATAGCTGTTTGGTTTTAATAAACTTGGCAAACGATATCACACTATGGGAGTGTCTTTCACATATATATAATAGATGCGAGTGGATGCTAAAGCCTAACCAGATTTTAAATAGCATAACATGTTTACCCTAAGCTGTACCAAGGTGAGAGGCTAGTGAGCACAGAGGTGACATCACGGTGGAAGAAAAGGGAAGATTACACATCTGGAGAATCACAGCTAATGGTGTAGGGATATACCATTAGAAAAAAAAGAAGACGGTTCCTCCCAGTTGCAATAGACACTCTGGGGGGTCATTTACTATAGCGCCGAAAAATGATCCTGCAGTCCCAGAAAATAGCACCCAATTAAGGCCAATTAAGACTTCAACTTTCAGAAACTGAGTGCTAATGAAAATGGGAAGCAGCGCTATTGCCGGCAAAAATGCCTGTTAGATCACATATGCGGGAATAGTGGAAGTCAATGGGGTTCAAACCTGCAAAATTCAAAGTTCTCACTGAAGGCTTATATGCAAGTTCTTTGCCATAAAAAGTGTATGGGGTCCTGCCCCAGGGGACATGTATCATTTAGGAAGAAATGTTTTTTCAGGAGAAGTGATTTTAATAATGCTTAAAGTGAAACAATAAAATATCGTGCCTGGGGGTGTCTATAGTATGCCTGTAAAGTAGCGCACCTTTCCTGTGTTTATTACTGTACCGCAGCAAAATGACATTTCTAAAGGAAAACATTTAATTTAAAATTGCACGCGGCTGAAATGAATTGCCAGTTCCCAGCAATATAGAGTTAAAATCAAAGAAAAAAACAGCATAGGTTCCCCCCACCAGTCCATACCAGGTCCTTCAATTATGGTATGGATATTAAGGGGAACTCATGGGCGGGAAATGGCATGGGAGTCCCCCCCAAAAACCATACCAGACCCTTATCCGAGCAGAAAAACCTGGCAGGCCACTGGAAAAGAGGGGGGACGAGAGAGTGCCCCCCTCCTCCTGAACCGTACCAGGCCACATGCCCTCAACATGAGAAGGGTGCTTTGGGGTCCCCCCAAAACACCTTGTCCCCATGTTGATGGGGACAAGGGCCTCATCCCCACAACCCTTGCCCGGTGGTTGTGGGGATCTGCGGGCGGGGGGCTTATCAGAATCTGGAAGCCCCCTTTAATAAAAATGTTCACCATATAACACCCACCACCACCCCACAAATCAACACACATACATACATTGGTGACAATGTTCTGCTGGAAGCTTCATTTCTGTGTACATGATTAAGCAATGAGATCAAAGAGTAGAAGGTCAGCACATGCTCCCAAACCATGTTTGCATGGTCAGACAGGAACAATACACACACAACATTGACAGCATGGCCACATAACCCACTTTTGATTGAAAAAATGCACAAGGATTTAAGCAAACAAACAGCCCTAGTTGGGCGTTTGTCAATAGGCACAATATCATTCCCTCTCCACCACAAATCACAGCAAAAAACCTGGCCTTCTCAAGCCAAACAACCCCCCCCCCCCCCACTGCAGCCCTTCATATAATGTAGGTTGTATTGTTAGCACAGTGACACACGCCCAATAGAAGTACACGCCCACCAGTATCTTTCAATCTGTCTCTTTGTGTATGTCTAAAGTGATTGCACCTGATGGGCAGGAAAACATAATACTGTTTGCTACTGTGTTAGCCCTTGGCTATGTGCATCAAATCTCCAACTACAGGCCAAAGATCAAAGTCCATTTGCATGCACATAAACAAAGCAACAGTTTTCTAAGCATATGTACCTGCTCAGTGTAAACCCTACAATTTTAAATGTCCAAGTCCCTGGGCATGATTAGTGCTAACAAACATTAACATCAGTCCCTGGCTGCAATGAGCGTCCAATCTAAAGTCCAAAACTAACTTTCTTACATTAGAGACTATTTAGACAGGAGACAAATAAAATGCCAGCGTGTCTTTGGATTGTGGTGAGAAACCAACACAGGAAGAACGTATAAACTTCAACATAAGCAATCCCAGTGCTGCTAGAAAGAATTGTTACCCTCTTAGCCAGCAGGCAGCCTCATACATGTTCTTTGCATCTCTGTGGTGTGAACCAGCCCTAAGTCCATAGCCATGCTCAGTGTCACAAGCAATAAACAATATATTGGCCTAAGTATTGGGACGCCTGCCTTTAAATGCACATGAACTGTAATGGCATCCCAGTCTTAGTCTGTAGGGTTCAAAATTAATTTTGCCCACCCTTTGCAGCTATAACAGCTTCAACTCTTCTGGAAAGGCTGTCCACAAGGTATAGGAGTGTGTCTATGGGAAAGTTTGACCATTCTTTCAAGTGCATTTGTGAGGTCAGGCAGTGATGTTGAACGAGAAGGCCTTGCTTACAGTCTCCGCTCTAATTTATCCCCAAGGTGTTCTGTTGTGTTGAGGTCAGGACTCTGTCCAGGCCAGTCAAGTTCAATAAAGACATGGATGAGTGAGTTTGGGGTGGAGGAACTTGACTGGCTGCACAGAGTTCTGACCTCAACCCGATAGAACACCTTTTGGCTGAATTAAAGCAGACAGCGAGCCAGGCCTTCTCATCCAACATCAGTGCCTGGCCTCCCAAATGGTCAAACATTCCCATAGGCACACTAAACCTTGTGGACAGCCTTACTAGCTGCAAAGGGTTGGCCAAATCAAATTTTAACCCTATGGACTAATACTCGTCTTCCGGGGCGTGGTCAAGCTTGTGGCCTGAGCGCACGTGTGCGACCGGAGCTCCACTCCTACCTGACTATATTATCCGCCTAACATGGGATACACACCCGCTATTACTGGTCAAAGACTCCCGGGAACCTCCGGGTATAAGAAGGGGCAAATCCGGCTCCGGAAGGAAGAACAGCGCCGCTCCTAAAGCCTCTCTATTACAGAGGGCCCTTCCCGCCAGCGCGCACATGTCGACTCAGACCCCACCATTGGACCCGGCCACGATGGAGGAGGACTGCTTCCAGGCTCTCATGCAGGCAATTTTGGGCTGCAAGACTGCGCTGATGGCTAAAATAGACCTGCTGCAGACAGACTTTGGCCTGATGCGCCGGGACATGGACAAGTTCCGTGACAGACTGGGGAAGGCCGAACGGCGTGTGGGATAATCCGAAGACTCCATCAGGGATCACCGCGCTACACTGCATACACTACAGGTACGAATGAAGGCACTTGAGTCCCGAGCCGAAGACAGTGAGAGTAAGAGCAGGAGGAACAACCTGAGGGTGGTGGGCCTCCCGGAGGGAGCTGAGGGCCATGACTCTGTTGCATTCACAGAACACATTCTCCGCACCCTCCTCCCTGGGGCTATGTTCTCCCAACACTACGTGGTAGAAAAGGCCCATAGGATGCCCCCTGTGTGCAGTAAACCGAGAGCCCCCCCTTCGCACCTTTTTTTTCCGCCTGCTAAATTTTAGGGATCGGGACCTGGTGCTCCAGGAGGCGAGAAAGGTGGCTGAACTCTGCTATGAAAATGCAAAGATTATGCTTTTCCCGGATTATTCAATCGACACCCAAAGGCTCTGCAGAACATTCGATCACGTTAAGGCTCAGCTCTGTACCAAAGGTCTGAAATATAGCATGCTGTTCCCCGCTCGCCTGCGGGTGGTGGATGGTGAAACTACCCGCTACTTCACATCTCTGGAGGAAACCTCTCACTGGTTTGATACCCTTCCTGGAGCCTGATAACTGTATCCCATTTGCTTCTACTTCACATTTTTACCAGCTAACACCCTGTTTCCATCCCCTGGTTGCCTAGGAGGGCAGCTCCTGGCCGCGGACTGAGCAACGGGGACCCCGAGACATGCAGACTCACATCCTGCCCCCTATTTTGCTTGAGGCGGTTGCCCCAGGCTGGGCTCCCTTGTGGGGGACCCATCCGTGATGATAGTGGGATGCCCCTGCTCTACTGCGGATGAGTGTCCTGATCCCCCCAATAAAAAGAACTCTGGCCTGATCCTGGGCAACTTCTGTTACTAGTGGTTGCAACATAGTGCCTACCAAGTGTGTGCCCTTAGCCTGTGCTAAACGAAACTGAAAATACCTTTACAAACTCCCGGTTTATGTTACTAACATTCAGGTTTAGGAGCAGCTGCATAAGGATTGAATTGACTAAAGTACCTTATTGCGGCAACCCATGGTCGCTACCCTTTTCTCCTTGCCCCCATAGGAGAATTTCCTAAAGTGAAACCGTTGTTATGGGTTTGGGCACTCTGAGTTCCCCAACGGACGGGCAGGGTGGGGGGAGGGGTTATATGTGGTTACTGTTTTTATGTTGAGTGATGTTTGTTACTGTGATCTTCACCCGATCCTGGCCTGGCCCAGAGATCAGATTTATAATAACCTTGATGCAGATGTATACATGATTTGTGCAGTGTGCCTCCTTTCCGGGTCCGCCTCAGATATACTCCCCTGACGTCTATACCTTGATGTTCTCCCTATGGCCCACATGAAACTGCTTTCCTGGAACATCCGGGAACTTAATGACAAGGTGAAGCGCTCCCTGGTGCATACATATGTAAAAAAGGATTCCCCCCCACATATGTATATTGCAGGAAACCCACCTGGTGGGCAGTAAAGTACTTGGTTTAAAGAAACCATCGGTGGGACATTATTACCATGCGACACACTCTAGCTTTATGTCCTAATACATAAATCTCTAACCTATGAGCTGCTGGAGGTTAAGGTGGACCCGGAGGGTAGGTACGTGTTGTTACATGTTGTTATTGATACTATTGAAATGGTTATTTTGGGAATCTACATGCCGTCCCTAGCTACTGTTGCTCTGTTGAAGTGCCTGACTCCTCTCCTCTCTGCATATCCCACTGATAATCTTATTATTGCTGGCGATTTCAACATCGCTCCGAATCCATCTCTGGATAGGCTCAGGGGGCCCTGTGGACTCTCCTCTGTCGCAAAGGGCATCCCTCTACGGCCTGACTGACGTCTGGCAGTGGAGGCACCTGACAGACAGGGTCTACACCTGCCACTCCACATCCTACCGTGCTATGTCATGCATAGACTTGATTTATGTCAGCGGGGGCTTGCTCTCCCGGTTGCATGAGGTGGATATACTCCCAAGGGACATATCGGATAATGCTCCTGTGCTGTGCAGCTTCCGGACCAAAACACCCCATCTGAGAGACTGTGGCGACTTTCACGCTACTGGATCTCAGATCCCATAATAGAGGAAGAAATCCAATACATGACCGAATTTTGGGTGACAAACACAGGAACTACCTTTAAGGCCTACATCAGGGGATGCTAACAGTTCTCTATCTCTTGAGCTAGGAGGAATGCAGCTATCACCATTGCAGAGGCTGAGGCTGAGGCTAAAGCACAGACTCTGGTGTCCCAATACATTTTATCCCATTACCCGATCACGTATCTAGATATGCAAGCTGCATACCGGGAGGTGATGCTTTTCAGGGTGACAAAAGCTAAAAAACAACAAATGGCACAATCGCAGCACATCTTTGAGCAGGGGAAAAAAAAACGGACGGCTCCTGGGCTGGTTGGCCAAAAAGCAGCAACCAATCTCCTCTATTGCCCAAATCCGTGATGCCAATGGGGTCTCTATAGTTGATCCCATGGCCATCAATGCCCGATTTGCCTCCTACTATGGTGAACTATTCTCCTCTAGGGTGGACTACTCAGGGGAAGAACTGAACTCCTTTCTTGATCGAATCACTTTTTTCCAACACCACCGTCACAGTGCAGGATCACCTTGACAGGACCATAACAATAGAAGAGGTTCAACAAGCTTTGGGTGACTTACAGGCGGGGAAGACTCTGGGGGTGGATGGCATTCCTCCAGAATTCTATAAACAATATAGTGAACAGTTGACACCCAATATGCATGAGATGATAGTCAAGATCTTAAGAGACGAGACCCTCCCGGCCTCTATGGCAGATGCGGTCATAGTGGTTATACCAAAACCAGATAAAGATCCTGAGCTGTGTGCTTCCTATTGCCCAATCTCCTTGCTCAATGCTGATGCCAAGATTCTTACTAAGATCCTGGCTAAGCAACTGAATAAAGTTATCCAGACTTTGGTGCATGAAGATCAGACTGGGTTCATGCCGGGCAAGGGCACGGATATAAACCTGCGGAGGTTGTACACGGTTCTGGGCTCTGTGGATCATTTGGCCCATTCTGACGCAGGGGCCTCCCTAGATGCTGAAAAAGCATTTGATTTGGTGGAGTGGGTCTATCTATGGGAGGTCCTGCTCCGTTTCGGCTTTGGCCTCAAATTAATTTCCTGGGTGCAGGCCCTGTACACATGCATAGGAGCGAGAGTGTGCGCACCGGGTCGCCCTCTCACCTACCTTTGGTCTCCATAGGGGTACTAGGCAGGGAGGCCTGCTTTTCTGGCACTATTTGCGTTAGCTATGGAACCAATGACGATCCTCCTACACTCCTCCCCGGCGGTCCGCGGCATCTCAATAGGCCCTGTAGAAGAAAACATCTCCCTATATGCCAATGACACCCTTTTGTACCTTTAGCAATGCTACAACCTCACTGAGGGAGGTCCTCTTACTAATAGATGTTTTCAGTAAGTACTCGGGCATACGTGTCAATTGGGGAAAATCGGTCATCTTTGCACTACACTCCTCGGATGATAGGCTGCCAACTGATACCCCCCTGCAATGGGTCTCACAGTTCAAATACCTGGGCGTTGTTATTCACAGAGACATCTCACAATTTATCCCTCTCAATCTAACCCCTGTGATATCCCTCCTAACTCAGAGAGGTAGGTAGATTTAATCTGATTAAAATGTCTGTGTTATCTAAATTGTTTTATCTTTTCAGACAAACCCCGGTTCCCATCCCACACGCATTTTTTTAAAAACTAGATAGTCTACGTATCACCTTTTGTATGGAATGGTGGCACCCCCAGAATAGTCAAAACTACTTTACAACTACCAGTCACTCTGGGAGGCTTGGCAATGCCATGTTTTGGCAAATACTATTGGGCAGCGGTCCTTGTGACGATCAGATAGTGGCTGTCCGAGGAGCCGGACAATCCCGCGGCTACGTTGGAGGCAACGTTGCTTGGCTCTTACTTGGAACTCAGGAACTTGATACATAGAGGTTCCTGATCTAATCCAAACATTACCCCATCAATGCGTGCCACGATTCGGGTCTGGAAGACGGTGAGGGCTAAGGTGGTGAAACCCAACAGCTGGTCCCCGCAGACTCCTCTTTGGGGGAATCCGAGACTGCCACCATTTCGGTCCATCCCGGACCCAATGATATGGGCCCGATATGGCATCAAAACACTGGCGGATATTGCCTCCCCGAATGGGTTGTGCACGTTTGATGCTCTAAAGAGAGATCATGGAGTGCCTAACCATATGTTTTTCCGATACCTTCAGCTCCGCCATGCCCATCAAGCTCAGTTCCCCCTCCCTATTATGCTGGAGATCACTAAGGTTGAGCGCATGTTGGGTCTGGAGGAGGACCTTAAACCCCTGTCAGCTCTGTACTCTGACTTTGTCAGGCTGGACACCTCCAGGGTATCCCGATTGTTCTCCAAATGGCAGATGGACGTTCTGGCACTTGCCGACGATGATTGGGAGGAGGGTATTCGGCAATGCCTTCCCCTCACGATCTCTGCAAAGGATAGGTTCACCCAGCTTAAGTTTATACACCGAGCATATAATACCCCGGAGTGGCTAGCCAGGATGTACCCCACCAGGAGCCCAATCTGCCTCAAATGCAACCTGGAGGTGGGCTCATTTATCCATGTTACCTGGTCCTGTCCGCAAATAAAACATTTATGGGAAGGGGTGGTTAAGGATATCAATTTGATCAGCAGGCTACATGTTCCACGTGAACCAATACCACTACTCCTGGGTAGGGATGGTTCCGATGTTCGAGTCAAACGTAAGTGTGTTCACCGAATAGCAAACAATTTGGGGTGTTGGCGGCAAATTCGAAAGCCGCGGAACACCCTTTAAAAGTCTATGGGAGAAATCAAAAGTGCTAAGTTTAAAGGCTTATATGCATGGTATTGTCATAAAAAGTGTTTGGGGACCTGGGTCCTGCCCCAGGGGACATGTATCAATGCAAAGAAAAGTTTTATAAAATTAAAGTTTTTTTGGGAGCAGTGATTTAATAATGCTTAAAGTGTAATATTCCTTTAAATTTCGTACCTGGGGGGTGTCTATAGTATGCCTGTAACGTAGCGCATGTTTCCCGTTTTTAGAACAGTCCGAGAGCAAAATTACATTTCTAAAGGAAAAAAAGTCATTTAAAAGTACTCGTGGCTATAATGAATTGTCGGTCCCGGCAATACACATAAAAGTTCATTAATAAAAATGGCATGGGTATCCCTCACAGGGGAGCCCCGAACCAAAATTAAAAAGAAAAATGCATGGGGGTCCCCCAAATTCCATACCAGGCCCTGGTCTGGTGTGGATATTTAGGGGAACCCCGCGCCAAAATAAAAAAAATGCAATGGGGGTCCTCTCAAAATTCATACCAGACCCTTATAATAATAATAAATCTGTCCTACAAAGTCTTGTTCTTCTTCTCTCGCTCTGACGGTCCGAAAATAAATAAATAAAATAAAAGCCGTAGGCGGCTTGCGTTTTTTTTATTCGGTCCGTCGGAGCGAGAGAAGAAGAACAAGACTTCATGGGACAGTTTTATTTTTTTATTTTTTTATTAAAGGACTTGTCTCAAGGCGTGTATTGTCCTTTTTTACCATTTTCACACATTTTTGTGAAATGGTAGGGGTACATTTGTACCCCCTTACCATTTCACACAGGGGGGGCCGGGATCTGGGGGTCCCCTTGTTAAAGGGGGCTTCCAGATTCCGATAAACCCCCCACCCGCAGAGCCCCACAACCACCGGGTAAGCGTTGTGGGGATGAGCCCCTTCTCCCCATCAACATGGGGAAAAGGTGCTTTGTGGGGCTACCCCAAAGCACCCTCCCAATGTTGAGGGCATGTGGCCTGGTACGGTTCAGGAGGGGGGGCGCTCTCTCATCCCCCCTCTTTTCCTGCGGCCTGCCATGTTGCATGCTCGGATAAGGGTCTGGTGTGGATTTATGGGGGACCCCACGCCATTTTTTTTTATTTTGGCACGGGGTTCCTCTTAATATCCATACCAGACCTGAAGGGCCTGGTATGGAATTTGGGGGGACCCCCCCAAGCATTTTTTAGCGTTTTTATCAATTAACTTTTATGTGTATTGCCGGGAACGACAATTCATTATAGCTGCGAGTACTTTTAAATTACTTTTTTTCCTTTAGAAATGTAATTTTGCTCTCGGACTGTTCTAAACACAGGAAACATGCGCCACTTTACAGGCATACTAGTCTATAGTCTACAAAATTTAAAGGAATATTACACTTTTATTGTTTCACTTTAAGCATTATTACAATCACTGCTCCCAAAAAAATGGCCATTTATAAAACTTTTTTTTGCATTGATACATGCATTGATACATGGGGCAGGACCCAGGTCCCCAAACACTTTTTAAGACAATAACTTGCATATAAGCCTTTACAATTAGCACTTTTGATTTTTCATGTTCGTGTCCCATAGACTTTAACGGTGTTTGAACACATTTTTTGCCTGTTCACATGTTCTACTGCGAACTGAACAGGGGGGTGTTTGGCCCATCCCTACTCTACACAATCTAAAAAGTTGTTTGTATTCTACACAGCCTTCTATGCCAGCAAAGCGATCCTCTAAAAATGGAATGACCCCTCCCCCCCCATCGGTACAACAGTGGAGATCCCTGGTGGAAGCAGCTTTGCCTCTGTATAAGATCAACAGAAATGTGAGTTAAAGAGCACCCCCCCCACCCCCTTCAATAACTTGAATTATAATGTAGATTCAGACTCGTACCCAACCTCTCTGGAACCCCTTTAATGATTCCACCTGATCAGGCCCCAAACTGGTTGGGTCCCTAGGCACAGCTGTACTAGCTTATATTGTAGGACCATGTCGCTTCCTTGTATTTTATACATACCTTGTAGGAAATGTACTTCACTGGAAACGCCTGAAGGTTACTGCTTGAAGGTTTCTATTGTCTGACCTATATCTGTGGATTGTCAAGAATGTACCACTGTTTTTGTTGTTCTTTGTCTTATTCAAAATTAATAAACTTTTCATAAAAAAAAAGACTTGGCTGCCATTAAAGTTCATGTGTGTGTAAAGGCAGGCGTCAAAATACTTTTTACTAGATAGTGTATCTGGCAAGATTTACAATGGTGGTGGAACCCTCCTACACATAAATACTACATTTAGACATCGTTCTAGGACCTGGAAGATGAAACAACTTCTCCACATGAAGTGGCATGTGTGGGATTCAAACTCAGGTGCTCAGGGATGCTAAGCAGAAGTTCTAACCTCTAAGACACGGAGCTGCCACATGTGAAAACCTCCTACACATAAATACTGTATTTCTTTGGAAATACAGGTGATGGAATTACATTACTTAAGATTTATCCTTCTTGATTTATTCTGTGATATTTGGTGGTTCTTTGTGGGTGAGTATACAATAGTGATATTACCCTCAAATTTTTGGCAATTACATTTTGATTTCTGATGTTGGTACACATATCAAATTTTTTGGGCTCAAATTATGATTATTTGGAAATAATAAAAAGCACAAAAAATTGTGACTCATTTTAAATTTGCATCAGCAATGGTATTGTTTGTGCTTTGTAAAGACACCTGTGTGAGTTTGGGTAAAGATTGTTGGGAGATTGAGAGTAACTGAAAGTGACAGAGAAAGATATGTTTTACCAAAACATTCATAGTTTCATAGTTATCAAGGTTGAATAAAGACACCAGTCCATCCAGTTCAACCTGAGTGAGTGTGTCTACAACTGTCAGAAACAAACAGAACAAACTAAACAAAATATTTTAAGTCGAAGCAACAATGTTGCAAAGGAAATTTATTTCAGAGAAAGATACATTTCATCTTAACATTAAAAGCATGGGCGTCCGCAGGTATGGGCAAGGGGGGTCATGTGCCCCCCCCTGGAATCAGGGATCGGATCTTAAATTCAGCACAGATGCGTCGCTATTACCAGTGGGGTGACACCATCAGGGTGCTGTCAAGCCCCCCCCCCCCCATCAGTGTAGTGTGACTTTGGGCTCTTTCCCCTGCTCTGTCCAGCAGAGAACTCGGCAGCGCTGTGACAGGAGAAAGGCGAGCTGTGGGCTATCAGAGGTTTCCCCCACTCACCCTCCCCCTTTCTCCTGTCAGGGAGAAGAGACAGCGGCTCTCACCAGGTTCCCCACCCAGCTTTCTGCCCGCTCCGTTCCTTCCCTATTGGCCATTACTGAGGGCCAATCAAAGGAGACTAAGAGAGCAGAGCATCATGGGACATGTAGTCCCAAAGATTGGCGGCCCCATTTTCCACAGGGAGGAGGCTACAGCTCGATCAAGAGAGAGATTGAGAGACTGCAGCCTGGAAAAAAAGCTGAGGGAGAGAGTGTTACAGGACAAAGAACGAGGAGTGTGCTAGGCGGAAGCCAGAGAGAGCCACGCTGCCCAGCGCCACCAGAGAGCCATGCTGTTCAGCGCAACCAGAGATAGCCACGCTGCCCAGCACCACCAGAGAGAGGAAGACTAAGCCACTACCAGGGTACAGACATGCTACACTACTGACCAGAGTCGCCCCCGGGGAACCCAGAGTGAGCGATCGTCCAGCCGGAGGGATTACTGCTGTAGTTTCGCTGGGTCTGGCCATTAATTATCCATTACTTATCCTAGGGATTGTAATACTTCTGCAGTCTCTGACCATAATAATGTGATAATGACATTGCCAAAAAGGGGCAGTGCATGGGTGACCCTAAAGTGATGCCCCCCCCTGAAAAAAGTTCTGCGGACGCCCATGATTAAAAGGATTTATTTGTGAAAGTTACAATTGTTCCATTAGAATCAATGGCTAAAACTTGCATTGGACTATAATAGCACAGATTTTCACTTTCAAAAAATGCTCTTTAACACAGCGCTCATTTTCGTATTTACTATAGCGCCTTGTAAAAAGACACTGGAGCTAAAATGAGAGCTATTTGCAGATCTAAGCATGCTCAGTTGTGTTGGCACCTAGTTGAACAAAAACGGGAAATTTATCTCTCCTCAGACTTTTAAAGATATTTCAGTGTACTTTTTCACACAGTTTAAAAGCAGATTACCTTTAAATAATATACCGCATATGTCAGTACTATTTAGGCAATTATATCATGCTCTAAACATTTGTGCTGATTTATGAAACGTTTGCGCATGAGTTGAGGCGCACGTCGAGGCGCAAAGTACAATTTCATATTTACGAAACATTTGCGCCGGTACCAGAGTGCTAATCCCCATTTACTATAGTAATCTCGGCGCATGGGAGAATGAAATATGTGCGCCACTATGAACATGGCGAACTGCATCTTCAATTCAATATTAACAGAAGATGGAGGTGCCAATATTATGGGGTGATGTGAGGAAGTATAATAACAACTGCCCAAGTAACAAATATGGCCAAAATAGAATGAGAAAGTAACTTTTTCTGAGCAAGCCTGCTGTGCCTGCAAGTATGCTTAGAACTGTGTGAGATCAATTTAAGCAGTGTGCATGCGCAAGCGTCTCTTGCGCTCCTTCAAATGCGTTTGTTCATTGCGCGGCCAAAATCTTAGTTAATGTCACGCAACGCAAATGCAATTGCGTGGGTTGAATGGGCGCAACTCTAAACTTGACAATTTTTTGTTTACGCTGGTTCACCTTTATGTATTTGTTTTTATGATATTTGCACACAGGTCATGTTAGCATGTTATGTTGCCAACATGTGAAATGAACCTTGTTAAAATTATGTAAAAAGACTCTCGCTCCTCTAGCTCCTCCTAAAAGGGCATTTAACCTTCCCCCTCCAATTCATATGATTTTCTTGGGCTAGCTTTTGCTTTCCATACTCCACTCCATTCTCAAAAGACTGTGAGCTGCCTTCACCAATCCAAACCACATCTTTTTTCAGGGCATACAACAGGGCCAGCTAGGAAAGGGGCAAGAAGAGCGATCGCCCAACCCCCTCCTGAACCATAAAAGGCCACATGCACTCAACAGAGGTGGCTGCCTTTGGGGCATGTTGGGCTCAGCCCAATACCAACCACAAAGCACCTTGTACCCACTAGGTTAAAGGGGCTTTCCACATTCCGTAAAGCCCCCTGTCTGCAGCCCCCCACAACCCCAGCCTAGGGTTGTGTGTAAGAGGCCCTTGTCCCCCTGAATAGGGGAACAAGGTGGTTGACTTTTGGGGTTACCGAGCCCCTCCTGCCCCCCAGCATACACCCCCCCCCTTAATGGGCTGGCTTGCTGTGTGTTTAGCTAGGGGTTTGTGATTGTGTGGGAGGGGCACAATATTTATTGATCTTGGGGTGGTATTTTTTCACGTGAGGGGTTCTCATTTTAAGCCTTTACAGTCCCAAATGGCCTTGTATGTATTGGGGGCAGGCTATTTTTGATTTTGGGTTAAAATCTTGCAGCTGCAATGTCGATTTGTACATTTTCTCTAAAGCCGTACATGTTTGAAGCAGCATTTTGGATACATGCTACAGATGCACCACTTTACAGGCAGAGTAATCCCCCCCCCCCCCCCCAAGTTACTAGCTTTAGGGCTAGTTCACTCCATAGAAACGCAGTCCAGATGCGTTCCAGATGCTTTTCTGCATGTGCATTTTTTATGTGTTCCAGTGCATTTATGATAGGTTTTTGGTGTGTTTTTGATGCAGTTCAGTACTTTTTTCAACCTCCTTCTTTCTTATCCTTAACCACTTCAATACCAAGGACGTCATATGACATCCTTGACATTGAGTGGGGATATCTGAATGATGCCTATAGCTACAGGCTCCATTCAGATAGTTATGACGTCATGCCCGGTACCCGGAAGTAAACAAAGCCGTGATCGCGGCTGTCAGCATTAGATCTGTGATTTTTTTTTACTGATCTCATGCTTTCCAGCCTGGAGGAGAGATGTGGGGTCTTATTGACCCCACATCTCTCCATAAAGAGGACCTGTCACATACATTCCTATTACAAGGGATGTTTACATTCCTTGTAATTGGAATAAAAGTTATCCAAAAAAATTTTTTTTTTAAAGTGTAAAAATAAAAAAATTAAGTAAAATAAAAAAATAAAATAAAAAAATATTTTTTTTAAACGCCCCTGTCCCCGGTAGCTCACGCTCAGAAACGAACGCACACGTAAGTCCCGCCCACATATGTAAACGCCCCTCAAACCACACATGTGAGGTATCGCCGCGTGCGTTAGAGCGCATGCAACAATTCTAGCACTAGACCTCCTCTGTATCTCTAAACTGGTAACCTGTGGTCGCCTATGGAGATTATTAAGTACCAAAGTTTGGCGCCATTCCATGATTGTGCGCAATTTTAAAGCGTGACATATTAGCTATCTATTTACTCGGCATAACATCATCTTTCATATTATATAAAAAAAATTGGGCTAACTTTACTGTTTTGTTATTTTTTAATTCATGAAAGGCGTTTGAAAAATTATTGCGCAAATACCGTGTGAGATAAAAAGTTGCAATGGCCGCCATTTTATTCCCTAGGCTGTCTGCTAAAAAAAAACATATATAATGTTTGGGGGTTCTGAGTAATTTTCTATCAAAAAAATTATGATATTAACATGAAGGAGACAAGTGCCAGAATAGGCCGGGTATTGAAGTGGTTAAATAAGGACATGCTGGATGATGTGCTTAATTTTAGACAGGGGGTGGCTTATTTTGTGTTAGCTGCATTTGGGTTGGTCTGGGCATGCTCAGGGACTTTTTTTTTGTCCTTTTTGTGTGTTAACAGCACTCAGATGTCTCTGGGCATGCTCAGAGAGTGTGTTTTTTTGGGTTAGTGATTTAAGGACATCCTTAACAGGTGTACCCACTTTGAAGTTCAGTCTGTACATTGGGTGAACTTGCATTTTGTGTGTTTCATGGGCTGTGCATGTGTTTTTAATTGCCTTTATTAGCAAACAAACCTATTTTATATAAAGCTTGCAGATGGCATGCTTTATGTTGCCCTGTAAAGAGGCAAGATTGTGTGGGGTTGGCAAGAGAGTGCATTTGGGTGGCCTGATCGAGTTTGTAACATGGATTTTTGCTTTGTATTTTGTTTGTTATGTCTTTGCAAAACAGATGTGTTTTTGAGCAATTTTTTTTTAAACTTTGGTTTCTTGTATTTTTTGGGTGGGGGATATTTTCCTCTGAAATATTTTTGATGTTGTCAATGTGTGTTTGTAGGTTGTTCACTTTGATTTAGTTGTCTGTGCTGCATTTTTTTGCAAAATATTTTTCTCAAGAAGTTGTGACTAATCCTTGATATCCATTTGTAGGCGCAGTCCTTTTAACTCCTGGTTAATTTACAATGCGAAATGGTCAGACCTCAAAAAACATATTCTGTTAGAACCCTTTCACACTGGGGTGCTTTGCAGGCGCCGCAGCGCTAAAAATAGCACCTGCAAAGCGCCCTGAAACAGCCGCTGCTGTGTCTCCAATGTGAAAGCCCCGAGGGCTTTCATGCTGGAGCGGTGCGCTAGCAGGATGCTAAAAAGTCCTGCTTGCAGCATCTTTGGAGCGGTGTATACACTGCTCCTGTGCATTGAAATCAATAGGGCAGCGCGGCTATATCACTGGCATAGCACTGCTGCAGCGGTGCTTTGTGGGTGGTTTTAAATTTTTTTTATTTTTGTGTGTGTGTGTGTGTGTGTGTGTGTTGCTTCCCTTACTCTTTTCCAAGTCCTGTTTTGTTGACCAATAAAACTTTTTTTTATCAAATTTTTTTTTTTTTTGTGTTTTTCATGCAACAGGTTTCCCAGCTGCAGCTTAACTAGGTTGATTGGCATGGCAAAACAAAAGGTGTGATTTGTCTACAAGCTACATTCCTGATGCCTTCATGGAAGTAATATGCATGGATTGTGCGTATGCTGCCATGGATAGTCACCAGAAAAGGAAAATTGCAGAGCGGTAAGTATTACATTTTCCATTTTAGGGCAGTGGTTCTTGGCCTCAGTCCTCAAGTACCCCCTACAGGACATGTTTTTGGAATTTATCTCCAATACCAAGCCATTGACTGTGATTTAAAGCACCTGGGCAAGATGAAGGAAAACCTTCAAACATGGCCTGTTGGGGGTACTTGAGGACAGGGTTGAAAAGCACTGATTTAGAGCACTGTGCTAAAATCTAGCTCAAGACCATCCTATTCCAATTGTGGGCAATCAAGTGAGTGTTATAACCCCTGCTTTGTCTTTTTTAGGTTGGGCTTTGTGTCCCTTTTCTTAAAATTGGCTTCACTTCCTGTCACATAGCCAAACTGGTAGGGTTTTACCCTCACTTCTTATGTCTTTCCTTGGGAACACACGGGTGAATCTAACTAGTGTCCCCATTAGGCAAATTGAACTCTAGCTCTTTGTTGCGTACACCCCAAAGTCTTAGGTATTTTTGGGTTTATTAAAGGCAAATCCACTCTGCAATTCAAATGTAGTCGCTGCAAATCGAGGGAGTGCACTGGTGATTTTATCATCCAATCATGTAGAAGCAAAGATGGTGGGCTTTATTTTCCTTGCTTGTCCCCCCTCGGATCTCCAGCAACTGCACTTCTAATTGCAAAGTGGATTTGCCTTTAGTAAATAAACCCCAGATATCTAATAATAAATTGGGGTGTACAGAACAAAATGCTAGAGTGCAATTTCCCTAATGGGGAAACTATTTAGATTGACCTGTGTGTCCCCAAGGAAAGACATTGGTAGGGTTTTACCTCACTTCCTGTTTGGCTATGTGACAGGAAGTGAATACATTTGGGAGGTGTTTTCACCCTATCAGGGGTGCAGACATCCCCAAAAACTGACAAGACTTCTAATCTCTATGCCCAAGCAAAAATAACAGAGTATTTCATTTGCCTTTCACTATAAACATTTGTTAGTCCAGTCCTGGACATCTGCTTTACTATTAATTTACATCCAAATATGGATTCCTGCAGCTAGATGCGCAAGTGCTCTGTGTGAGTGCTGTACACTGTGTGCGCATAGTTATGTGTCCGTGGTGCATATGTTTCCTGGAAGTGGCAGATAGCACACAAGAATGATAGCACGCCCCTACAGGAAGTTGCTTCTACTGCTGCTAATTTCTTCCCACCTCCATGCCCCGCTCACTGTTTTCTGAGGAGGAGATGATCCTTATTTTCAAATTAAGAAAATATTTTATTTTTTTTGTTTAAACATGGGGTGGTGTCTGTGTGGGTCCCTAACGCACATTCAGACATATTAGGGCCAATTTAGACCAGGATCTGATTTACCTACCAGCATGTTTTTAGAGTATGAGAGGAAACCCACGCAGGCACGGGGAGAACATGCAAACTCCAGGCAGATGGTGTCGTGGGTGGGATTTGAACCAGTGACCCATTTTGCTGCTACATGAAAGTGCTAACCACTACACCACTGTGCCACCCAAATATATATCTAGAGTTGTAGTTTTAAGAGTCCTGATCACTCTAGCACGTCTTGAAAAAAGGTGGGTTCTCATGTGCCTTGTATAAGTGGGTCATGGCACATCTACATTCCAAATTTGGCACTTAAGATGGTCATGCACTATGCAATCTGATTGGCCAATCTCTGTACAACTCGATATTTCAGAAAAGTAGGTAATAGGAAGACGCACGTGAACAATTAATTCAAATTATAGGAAATCAAACAGGCTCTTGCACTAAATCACATTTTTTTAAGATCCAAGGCTACTTTCACACTGAGGCGCTAAAGTGCTAAAAATAGCGCCTGCAAAGCGCCCTGAAAGAGCCACCCAATTCACTACAATGTGACAGCCCCCATGGCTTTCACACTGCAGCAGCGCTTTGCGGGCGGTTTTAATCCCTTTTCGGCCCCTAGTGGGAGTTAAAACCGCCACGCTAGTGGCTGAATAGCGCCGCTTTACCGCCAGCGTCCGCCCACCTCAGTGTGAAAGCAGCCTAACTGATTGCAGTGTATGGTCACCTTTAAAGATCAAGATTGGAAAATATTAATTTATTGTGTTTAGAAACACTTCTCTATTCTTTGTAATGTATTGAAAGATTTGGGTACAAATAGAAAAAAACACATTTCAAAGATATATTAGAAGTAATAGGAATGCGATTAGCATCAAAAGGGTTAATTCACTGAGAACACCTACTAATTGCCTAACAACATCCAATGAGATGAAATTAACCAATTGGATTGGGCGTGCGCTATTATCAATGAGAAAACTGCAGTTACTCTAGCACCAGTTGCAGTTTACATATTTATTATCGTCAGCGTGCGCCGGTTCGCACGTTCAATCAATGACTTTTCCAGGGCATCAATTAAGGTGTGAACCAGCGCAGCGCATTCGTCTTAGTAAATCACCCCCATTATTTCCATTTGCACTACTCCAGGTTTTAGCAGAATAAGGGTTTTGACGCTATTTGGTTTCAGGGAACTATAGTAAATTCGATTTTGGGAGTAGTTTCTCACCAGCGCTATAGTGAATACTGTTTTAGTGCTAATTAATGCGATTAGCGCTAATTTGTGGTAATTATCGTTAATTAGCGCCTGGGCACTATAGTAAATGACCAGGTGGAGGGGAGGACAGAGTGGGAGCAGCCAGGTGAAGAGGAGGACAGGGTGGATGCAGCCAGGTGGAGGGGAGGACAGGGTGAATGCAGCCAGGTGGAGGGGAGGACAGGGTGAATGCAGCCAGGTGGAGGGGAGGACAGGGTGGATGTAGCCAGGTGGAGGGGAAGAAAGGGTGGGAGCAGCCAGGTGGAGGGGAGGACAGGGTGGGAGCAGCCAGGTGGAGGGGAGGACAGGGTGGGAGCAGCCAGGTGAAGTGGAGGACAGGGTGGATGCAGCCAGGTGGAGGGGAGGACAGGGTGAATGCAGCCAGGTGGAGGGGAGGACAGGGTGGATGCAGACAGGTGGAGGGAAGGACAGGGTCGATGCAGCCAGGTGGAGGGGAGGACAGGGTGGGAGAAGACAGGTGGTGGGAAATACAGGGTCGATGCAGCCAGGTGGAGGGGAGGACAGGGTGGGAGCAGACAGGTGGTGGGAAGGACAGGGTCGATGCACTCAGGTGGAGGGGAGGACAGGGTGGGAGCAGCCAGCTGGAGGGGAGGAAAGGGTGGATATAGCCAGTGATAAGGTCCTTTACCTCTATGGAAGCCTGCATCCGACCCCCCCCCCCTTCATCCACCTTGCTCCCCACACCTGGAGGTAAGTTCTTACCTTGGAGGATAATAGAATCACTGGCTCCCTCCACTTGACAGCCTCATGGTCCCTCTTCTCCTCTCTTGCTCTTACCCCTCCCACTCAGCATGCAGTCCTCTCAGGGAATCATCCTGGGGCCTGCTGGTATCCCAGCCATTGGCCCTGAATGCAGCCAGTAGGGAGGCATTGCCAGGTGAATGCTCGGCTCAAGGAAGAGAAGAAGGGGTGGAAATCCCCCGCAGCTGCGACTCTGCCTGTGTCACTTCCTTCACAGAGCCTGTCAGTTTTGGCGCCGCTGTCCTGTGTCAGCAATGGCTGATGGGGGGCGGAATCAGCACAGCCTGCTCACTATTTTCTCGGGGGTGGGGGTTGCAATTAACGCCCCCCCAGGAATTACCCCTGGCATCAGCAGCCACATTATAGACACCACTGATAAATTGTATGAGGCCCAAAATGAAAATTGTGCATGAGGCCCAACCATGTCAACCTGTGCATGAAGGACATTATAATGAGCAGTGATGTAAGTAACTGAGTTAAAATAAACTGAGTTACGTAACTCAGTTACTTTAGAGGGTAACTAGTGATCTAACTGATTACTTTTCCCCTCATGGTAACTCAGTTACCATTACTTTGGCTTAGTTACCCCAATTACATCTACTGCCACTAGATGGCAGTAGTGTAATTCCGGTGTCCTGCCGAAAAAGTTCCCCGCCTGATAAGGACCCCCTGTACTGCGCAGGCGCAGGGCTTGCACAGTACGAAGGACTACGGAGCTTCCGAAAATTGCCGAACCTAAACAGCTCTGAGTGAACTCTACACCGCGCAGGCGCAGTTAACATGTAATTGTACGAGGCGATGCCGCACGCTCCTGATGCTCGTGCTACTCTGCAAGGGGCGTCTATCGTGTAAGTAAGGGGCGGGTCTAGTATTACTGTAACCAAGGGGCGCATTTATTAATATTGTTATATATCGAGCTCTGCCCATTAATTTAACATTCGCCCTCTTCTGTAGCCATCCGCCCCTTACACGATATAATAATAATAGAACCGCCACTTGCTTACACGTTATAACAGATTTGCCCCTTGGTTACAGTAATACTAGACCCGCCCCTTGGTTACAGTAATACTAGACCCACCCCTTAGTTACACGTATTGAATATTTAAAAAAAAAAAGTCAGTTACTTTGCTGTGTAACTAATCACTTTTCCAATGTAGTAACTGAGTTACTAACGCAATTACTTTTTGGGAGAAGTAATTTGTAACTTAACTAATTACTTTTTTAAAGTAGGATGACCAACACTGATAATGAGCGACCCGGATCTACCTTTATTGATAATTTCGGCTGTGGCTGAATTATCAGTAAAGAAAATAACTGGCCAGAGCAAGTGGGACCCCAAGTGACAGCCGCTGCGACTATTGGATAAATCTCAAACAGAGCAGAAGTCTGAGCAAACCCGGAAATGTTGAAAACCTCGGGGGGCCATGGAGCGGCCAACCATTGATATCCACAGATTGCTGAAAAACCCACTTAGGCTGAGGCATCTGAAAAAAGTTTGGGGGACACGGCAGTAGAAAGTTGGATAAACATGAAGATACCGTTCCAATTGTTCAAAAACTGGTCCCACATGAGAAGATCAGCAGCCGCATCGGCTTGTAACCTCACAGTTGAATCTGTGTCCTGGCACAGAGGTAGGAAAGCCAACAACCTAGACACAAATGACCTGCCTTGAGAAATAATCCTCATGGCAAAGTTGAGCATGCCTAAAAATTCTGGGGGACAAGGAAGTAGGAAAATGGATAAACATCCGAGTGTGTAGGGAAGGAGGGGGGATTATAAGCCCCAGACTCCTCCTGCAAACTCAGGCTAGCCAATGGCCAGCCTTCTAACATATAAAACTGAACAGTAACATTTTGACTTCACATACAGTACTCTTTATTGATAATAGAAAAAAAAAAAAAAACACATTAATCGCATCATACGTCTTTTTAACACCATATCGCCATATGCCCAGCAGACAGAAATTGCTTCTTTGTTGTTTTAGGACAAGAACATGCAAAATACACTAGATTACTAAAAGTATTGGGATGCCTGCCTTTACATGAACTTTAATGGCATCCCAGTGTTAGTCTGTAGGGTTCAGTATTGAGTTGACCCAACCTTTGCAGCTATAACAGCTTCAACTCCTCTGGAAAAGCTATCCACAAGGATATATGTGTGGGAAGTTTGACCATTCTTCCAGAAGCGCATTTGTGAGGTAAGGCACTGATGTTGGACGAGAAGGCCTGGCTCGCAGTCTCCACTCTAATTCATCCCAAAGGTGTTCTATTGGGGTGCAGGCCAGTCACGTTCCTCCACCCCAAACTCACTCATCTATGTCTTTATAAACCTTGCTTTGTGCACTGGTCCAAATCATTTGGTGGAGGGGGATTATGGTGTGGGGTTGTTTTTTAGGGGTTGGGCTCGGCCCCTTAGTTCCAGTGAAGGGAACTCTTAAGGCGTCAGCATGCCAAGACATTTTGGACAATTTCATGCCCCCAACTCATGCCCAACTTCATGCCTAAAATGTCTAGAATGATTGCAGAAGATGACTTTGGCTGGCTTGACTTATCGGACATGCTCTCAAATTTTGCAAATTGGTAGAAATCATGTAATGACAATCGGGAAAACTTTTTTCGGAATCCTGAAACGAGCATTGCAATGTGACCAATGTGACCCTTTACACATAGGGCTTTACTGGTTGGTTTAAAGCCCTTCCCTACTAATGACCACTGATAATTTGTTTTAAAGAAAAATTGTCTCTTTGCCCCCCTTATCCCTCTAATGCATTCGCTATTAAGAACCATTTTAAAAGTCCCCAATTGGGTAATCTTACTCACCCCGGCAAGGCAGACAAGACTGCAGAAGATGAATGAGCATTTTCTCCAAGTCCCCATCCTCGTAGTTAATGTCACCTGCTGTTCTCTGTTAGACTATGCTGTGTACTGGAACACCTGAGCTCCACCTGAGTACTGCATCTCACTCCCAGCTCTTGTTTAAAATGTAGCAACCTCCCACTGAGCATTTAAAGGGAATATACTGTACAGTATGTTCTGTTGAAGGGTTTTTCTTTTAGATAAAAATGTGAGATTGCCTTAATATAACCAATATTATAAATAAAGGCTTACTGAGTGAGTACTCCCAAGTTCTCTTACACTCCCTCCTTCTTGAAGTCCCTTACATTTTATTATGCACACATGCCATTTTCAACTGTCAACTAGCCATTAACATGATGTCTCATATATCTTCTTGCTCTTCTGGTCTTCTCCTGTGGTAGGCAGGTCCAGAATGATGCTAAGAACATTACTCTGGACTGAATTGTAATATTGATCCATGCAGATTTCTCCTGCAAGCCCAGGAAAGCCCCCTATCTGTGTGAGCTGGATGCATTTTGCACTCTTTGGGGTTAAAGAAAGGCAAATCCACTTTGCACTACAAGAGCACTTGGAAGTGCAGTCGCTGTAAATCTGAGGAGTAGTCCTGAAATGAGGGGAAGTTCTGCTGATTTTATCATCCAATCATGTGCAAGCTAAAATGCTGTTTTTTATTTTCCTTGCATGTCACCCTCAGATCTACAGCGACTGCACTTCCAAGTGCACTTTCAGTGCACTTGAAGTGCAAAGTGGAGTTGCCTTTCGTAAATAACCCCCAGTGTCTTTTTTACAAGGCACTATAGTAAATACGAAAATGAGCGCTGTGTTAAAGAGGAAGTAAACCCTAATGGGTTTACTTCCTCTGTGTTTCCCTGCAAAGGTAAAGCATAATGGACTACTATGCATCGCATAGTAGTCCATTATGTGTCACTTACCTGACACAGGAGCCAGCGAAGTCACCGATGTCCCCTTGTGTACGGAGCCTCCATCTTCTTGGTGGGTCTCGCGGCTCCGTCGCTGTCATTCGACGGCGCCGCAAAACGTCACTCCCGCGCATGCGCACGGGAGCCGCCACTCTGGGCATATCGTCGTTGAGAGTGGCCTTCTCAGTGCGCCTGCGCGCCGCTGTCTACGCGTGCCTGTATTTTGGCAAATATCTCCTAAACCGTGTAGGTTTAGGAGATATTTCTTTGACCTACAGGTAAGCCTTAATCTAGGCTTACCTGTGGGTCCAAGTGGTCTGTAAGGGTTTACAACCACTTTAACCACTTCAGCCCCGGACCAATTGGCAGCCAAAGGACCAGGCCCTTTTTTGCGATTCGGCACTGCGTCGCTTTAACTGACAATTGCGCGGTCGTGCGACATGGCTCCAAAACAAAATTGGCGTCCTTTTTTCCCCACAAATAGAGCTTTCTTTTGGTGGTATTTGATCGCCCCTGCGGTTTTAATTTTTTGCGCTATAAACAAAAAAAATTTTTTTTTTACTAGTAATGGCGGCGATCAGCGATTTTTTATTGTGACTGCGACATTATGGCGGACACATCGGACATTTTTCACACATTTTTGGGACCATTGTCATTTATACAGCAATCAATGCTATTTAAATGCATTGATTCCTGTATAAATGACAGTTGTAGTGAAAGAGTTAACCACTAGGGGGAGGGGAGGGGTTATGGGCTGTGACGTGTGTGTGTTTTTTTACATTAGGGTGCGGGGCTGACGTCTGACGTCATTGATCGGCTTTCCCGATGACCGGGAACAGCCAATCAATGACAGGCAGAGTAGGAAGCGCGGGGAGAGGTTTGTTTACACAGACCTCTCCCCGTTCTTCAGCTCCGTGACCCGATCGCGGATTTATTTGAGAAAATTACAATTGTTCCATTAGAATCAATGCTAAAACTTGCATTGGACTATAATAGCACAGATTTTCACTTCCAAAAAATGCTCTTTAACCGCTTCCAGACCGCCTAACGCAGATATACTGCGGCAAAATGGCACGGGCAGGCAAAATCACGTACCTGTACGTGGCCCTTTAATTGCCTGCCCATGGGTCGCACGCGCGCCACCAGCGGCACGCTCGCGACCCGGTCGGGAGCTCCGTGACCCCGGCGATCGGGTCCGCTGGTCCCACAGCCGGGGTCACGGAGCTCCCGACCGGGTCGCGAGCGTGCCGCTGGTGGCGCGCGTGCGACCCATGGGCAGGCAATTAAAGGGCCACGTACAGGTACGTGATTTTGCCTGCCCGTGCCATTTTGCCGCAGTATATCTGCGTTAGGCGGTCGGGAAGCGGTTAAAGAGCATTTTTTGGAAGTGAAAATCTGTGCTATTATAGTCCAATGCAAGTTTTAGCCATTGATTCTAATGGAACAATTGTAATTTTCTCAAATAAATCCTTTTAATGTTGAGATGAAATGTATCTTTCTCTGAAATAAATTTTCCTTTGCAACATTGTTGCTTCTACTTCAAATATTTAGTTTTTAACCACTTGCCTACTGGGCACTTAAACCCCCCTCCTGCCCAGACCAATTTTCAACTTTCGGTGCTCTCACACTTTGAATGACAATTACTCATAATTAGTATATTAGTCATGTAACACTGTACCCAAATACATTTTTTGTCCTTTTTTTTTCATACAAATAGAGCTTTCATTTGGTGGTATTTGATCACCTCTGGGTTTTTTTATTTTTTGCGCTATAAATGAAAAAAGACAGAAAATTTGGAAAAAAAATGTTTCTTTGTTTCTGTGATAGAATTTTGCAAATTATTTTTTTTTTTTTTCATGAATTTTGGCCACAATTTATACTGCTACATATCTTTGGTACAAATAACCCGAATTAGTGAGTATTATTTAGTCTTTGTGAAAGTTAGAGAGTCTAAAAGCTGTGGTGCAAATCATAAAAAATTGATCACACCTGATGTACTGATGGCCTCTCTCATTTCTTGCGACCCGAACAAGCCAGGAAAGTACAAATACCCCCCATATGACCCCTTTTTTGAAAGTAGACATTCCAAGGTATTTAGTAAGAGGCATGGTGACGTTTTTGGTGTTATAATTTTTTCCCACAATTCTTTGCAAAATGAAGATTTTTTTCATTTTTTTTCCCACAAAATTGTCATTGTAATAGGTTATTTCTCTCACATGAAATGTGTATACCACAAATAATGTCCCAAAATACATTCTGCTACTCCTCCCGAGTACTACAATACCACATGTGTGGGACTTTTTCACAGCCTAGCCACTTAGAGAGGCCCAACATGCAGGGAGCACCATCACGTGTTCTAGGAGCATAAATGACACATCTAAATTGTTGACTACCTATTACACTTTTGAAGGCCCTGGAGCACCAGAACAATGACACGTGGCACTGATAAGTGGCACTGATGGCACGTGGCACTGATGTGACACTGATGACAGATGGCACTAATACGTGGCACTGATGACATGTGACACTGATGACAGATGGAACTATTATGTGGCACTGATGACACGTGACACTGATGTGGCACTGATGACAGATGGCACTAATACGTGGCACTGATGACAGATGGCACTAATACGTGGCACTGATGACACCTGACACTGATGACAGATGGCACTGATACGTGGCACTGATGACGCGTGACACTGATACGTGGCACTGATGACACGTGACACTGACAGGTGGCACTGATAGGTGTTACTGGGGACAGGTGGTACTGGGGACAGGTGACTCTGATGGGTGGCACTGGGGACAGATGGCACTGATAGGTGGCACTGGGGACAGATGGCACTGACAGGTGGCACTGGGGACAGATGGCACTAACAGGTGGCACAGGGGACAGATGGCACTGAAAGGTGGCACTGGGGACAGGTGGGCATGTGTGTGTGTGTTTCACTGTGTGTGTGTTTCACTGTGTGTGTTTGTGTTTCACTATGTGAGTGTTAACTTACTTTTCACTGACGCTGCAGCTGCAGCACGGAAGCTCTCCCTCCTCACACACTGTCTCTGTGTGAGGAGGGAGAGCCGGCGATGAGAGATGATCTCATATGTTTACATATGAGATCACCTCTCATTGGACACGCCGATCGAGTGCTAAATGGCCGCTGTGATTGGCCATTTAGCACGATCTGTGATTGGCCATGTCCAAGGGACAAGGCCAACACAGAACTTCCCCGATGCACGCCCGCGGCGGCGCGCAGAGGGGAAGTAAACAGGGGGACATCCAGGGACGACCTCCTGGCAGTTAGCGCCCGCGCTGTAGCCGTCTTTTGGCTATAGCGCGGGCGCGAAGTGGTTAAGAATACTGGAATGTGGAATGTTTTGATGTTTTGTTTTGATGATCCAAACAAATATGGATAGGGAAATAACTTAAAATAACATAAAATACATACAAATAAAAAATAATATGCTGGAGGCCCCCTTCGCAGAAGAAGAGGTACAGGAAGTCATTAAGAACCTCAAATCAGGTTCTGCTCCAGGCCCCGATGGTCTCCCTAACCCCTATTACAAGACATTTACCACCACCCTGACTCCACATTTGACAAATTTTTTTAACGCAAAGACACAGGGAACCCCACTTGATCCTGAGCTAAACACAGCCTACACTGCAGTAATACCGAAACCGGATAAAAACCCGGAAGAAGTCAGTAATTATAGAACCATCTCCTTCATCAATAGCGACTTAAAAATCCTTACCAAACTCCTTGCAAATCGTCTAGCTTCCTTCATTAACCGATATGTTCATAGCAATCAAGTGGAGTTCATCCCAGGCAGACAGGGCCCTGATCAGATCAGAAGAGCCATAGACATAGGGGTTCATTTCACTTTGCACTACAAGTGCACTTGGAAGTGCAGTCACTGTAGATCTGCGGGGGACATGCAAGGAAAATAAAAAACAGCATTTTTGCTTGTACATGATGGGATGATAAAATCAGCAGAGATTCCCCTCATTTCAGATCTTCCCCTCAGATCTACAGCAACTGCTCTTCCAAGTGCACTTGTAGTGCAAAGTGCATTTGCCTTTAGTAAAAAACCCCAATAGTCTCCATCCTCCAGACAATCTGGCCAGGAGGTCCAAAACAATCAGGCATGCTTTTATCACTGGACCTTCAAAAGGCCTTCAATTGGGTCTGCTGGCCATACATCTTTACAATCCTTGAACTTTGGGGCTTTGGCGACAAGTTTATGGGCCTGATCCAAGCTCTTTATTCAAATCCTACAGCCTATATTAGGCTTCAAGGCCACTACTCCAAACCAATACATATAGCCAAAGGCACCAGACAAGGCTGTCCTTTATCTCCGCTAATCTTTGCAATAGCAATTGAGACTCTTGCCATCTCCATTCGCCGGGACCCCAACATACAAGGAGTTCAATGTGGCTCTCAGGTTCACAAATGTGGCCTGTTTGCAGACGACATCCTTCTATTCCTTACCTCCCCTATAACCTCTCTCCCCAATCCTACGAGTAAATTATTCAAAGTCACAAGCCCTCAACATTTCTCTTCCTCCAGACACTGTAAACCTCTTACAAAAGAACTTTAATTTCCAATGGAGTACCGCTTCCATTAAATAACTGGGAATCAACCTCACAGCAAAAACAGAAGAAAAATGTATTATTCTTGTGATACAAAATAAAATACTTTGCAAAAAAAAAAAAAAGAATAATAATCTTCACCTAGGAGGACGAGGTCCAGATGGAGTAGGAGGTTGAGGTGGCGGTGGCTGTGGCGGTGTAGGTGGAAGCGGCGGTGGAGGAGGACGAGGTAGCCAACACTGGTTTTTGTTTTTAATTTTTTTTTTTTAAATTAGGGTACACCCCAAAAGAGTGAGAAAGATCAAAAATACAACAATGGCTGGGTAAGGCCGGTGATGTGTCGAATCCTGACCCCCGTCGGATAGTGTCCGCCCTGTTCTGCACTTGAGCAGTATGAAGGACAAGGGGATTCCGAAAATCTCTGAAGACAAACGGCGCCTGCGCCGTGAGTCCAGGTTCAAGCCCACCATCCAAGTGGACATAGAGTTAGAATAAAAAGTAACCGAGTGAAGCGAGGCCATGCCCGAAGCATGGGCGAGCGAAGAAAGCCCGCGAGGGGCCCTGTTACTATGTGCTACCGTATGTCCACTTGGATGGTGGGGCTTGAACCTGCACTCACTGCACAAGCACCGTTCATCTTCGGAGATTTTCGGAATCTCCTTGTCCTCCGTACTGCGCAAGCGATGCGCTTGCGCAGTACGGGGCGGACACTATCTGATGGCTGGACAGTTTTTGTCAGAACACCGGTATACATGTTTTTTCTGCCCAAGGTACGGACAAGTCCTGTGGGATCCATGCCTGGTTCATTTTAATGAACGTGAGCTTGTCCACATTGGCTCTGGACAGGCGGCTGCGCTTGTCTGTGATAACGCCCCCTGCCGTGCTAAATACACGTTCAGATAATACACTGGCTGCAGGGCAGGCCAGCAACTCCAAGGCGTAAAGGGCAAGCTCAGGCCATGTGCCCAATTTGGAGACCCAGAAGTTGAAGGGGGCAGACCCGTCATTCAGTACATGTAGGCGTGTGCACACATACTGCTCCACCATGTTGGTGAAATGCTGCCTCCTGCTAAGACGTTCCATCTCAGCTGGTGGTGCTGGTTGTTGTGGCGTGCTGACAAAGCTTTTCCACATTTCGGCCACATTTCGGCCTCCCTTCTGAGGTGCTGGCGGTGCCCCGACTGCATTGGCGACCTCTTCCTCCTCCTCTGCCTTCGCCTTGTGCTTTCACCGTACCCCCGCTGTCAGGTGGGAATGCCACCAGCAGCGCATCTACCAGCGTACGCTTGTACTCACGCGTCTTACGATCACGCTCCAGTGAGGGAATTAAGGATAGTACGTTGTCCTTGTAATGGGGATCCAGCAGCGTGGCCACCCAGTACTCAGCAGCAGTTAGAATGTGGGCAACTCGGCGGTCGTTGTGGAGACACTGCAGCATGTAATCGCTCATGTGTGCCAGGCTGCCCAGAGGCAACGAAAAGCTGTCCTCTGTGGGAGGTGTATTGTCTGTGTCCTCTGTATCCCCCCAGCCACGCACCAGTGATGGCCATAAGCTGGTCTGGGTGCCACACCGCTGTGAACATGGTTCCTCCTACTCTATCTCCTCACCCTCCACCTCGTCATCCTCCAGAACTGTGCCCTTGCTGGACAATTGTGTACCCGGTGTTTGTTGGTGCAGGAACCCACCCTAGTAGCCACTTGTGAATGACTGCCCTGAAAGCCTTGGAAATGTTCCCTCTTCCTCATCCTCCTCCTCTTGTGCCACATCCTTTTCCATTATCGCCCGAAGCGTTTTTTCAAGAAGGCATAGAACTGGGATAGTAACACTGAGAACGGCGTCATCGGCACTGGCCATGTTGGTGGAGTACTCGAAACAGCGCAACAAGGCACACGGGTCTCGCATGGAGGCCCAGTTATTGGTGGTGAAGTGGTGCTGTTCCAAAGAGCGACCCACGCCTGTGTGCTGCAGCTGAAACTTCACTATCGCCTGCTGCTGCTCGCACAGTCTGGCCAGCATGTGCAAGGTGGAGTTCCACCTTGTGGGCACGTCGCATATGAGGCGGTGAGCGGGAAGGCTGAAGTTACGCTGCAGCGCTGACAGGCAAACAGCAGCAGGGTGAGAACGCCGAAAGTGCGCACAGACGGCCTGCACTTTCTGCAGCAGCTCTGGCATATGGGGGTAATTTTTAAGGAACCTCTGGACCACCAAGTTCAGCACATGCGCCAGACAAGGGATGTGCGTCAAACCGGCTAGGCCCAGAGGTGCTACGAGATTTCGCCCATTATCGCACACCACCAGGCCGGGCTTGAGGCTCACTGCCACCAACCACTCATCAGTCTGTTGTTCCATGTCCCTCCACAACTCCTGCGTGGTGTGGATTTTTTCCCCCAAACAGGAAAGTTTTAAAACTGCCTGATGTCGTTTACCCCTGTGTAGATAAAGAGGAAGTTGTTGCGCTAAACTCATAAGTGAAGAAAAAACAAAGAAGCAGCTACACTAGAATGTGACAAGAATTCAAAAAACTGTGTGGGTAGTAGTGTAGCGCTAAAATCAATAAACAAGTGTCAAACCAAATCAATGTGCACCAAATGATAATATCAGTCTACAATGTAAACCAAATCAATGACACACATAAAATGTCTCCATGTGGTAAACTAATAAACCATAAATAGTCCAATGTGATGGATATAATGAAAACAATATAAATAAATGTCCCAAGAAAGGTGAAATGATGATATCAGGACATGGATGTCTTGAAACAAATCTTCTCATAAACACTTTCTGGGATGGAACTGTAATGCAGTGTACACACGGTCGGAATTCTCGTCTGAAAAAGCTCTGATGGTTTTCCCGTCGGAATTCCGACGGAATTTCGCTCAAACTGTCTTGCCTACACACGGTCGCACCAAATTCCGACGGTCAATAACACCACACCTTAAAAAACGTTCGACTGCACTATAAAAGGGAAGTTTAATGCTTCTGAGCATGCGTCAAATTGTTTCCGAGCATGCGTCGGAATTTTGCATATCGGAATTGCATACACACGATCGGAAAATCCGATAGAAAGGTTTTCCGTCGGAAAAATTAAGAACAGGTTCTCAATCCAAAGTCCGTCAGAAATTCCGACAGAAAAAGCCAGATGAACATACACACGGTCGGAAAATCAGATGAAAAGCTCCCATCGGACTGTCTCCATCGGAAATTCCGACCGTGTGTACGCGGCATTACAGATATGTGCTTACCAGAACCAGTGGACCCCCTGTCAGCGACAGAGAGTCAAACGGGCGCGAAGAGGCTCGAACAGCCGGCAAACTAGGCATTCACTGGGCTCCTGAAGGCAGACTGATGAAATCTGCTGGTCCTGTCTCAACTTCACCAAGGCGATACAGATGGTCCAACCATGGGTAACTGGAATGGGATGCAGACCACAACCATGAAGCAGGAACCGCAAACTCAGGGAGAGAAATCCAAAGCGAGAAAGAAACTGGAACCTATTTGGGTGAGGTCATACCTATTCCCACGCTGCTTTTTTAATCGTACTTCCGCTCCAGTGTTTGGGAGATAGAGAGCTGAACGCTTCAATGGGACATTGTGGAGATGGTTGGTGACCCAGGTGGTAGTATTGCTGGCAGATCCTCTGTTTGCGGGTTGGCAGGTGCCACTGTCACTACAGAGGTGGATGAAGAGGCCGAGACTGCAGCAGAAGAGGAAGCAGGAGGAGCCAGAGACCTTTCTTGGTTTTTGAGGTGTCTACTCCACTGCAGCTCATGCTTTGCATTTAGATGCCTGGTCATGAAGGTTGTGCTCAGGTTGAGAATGTTTATGCCTCGCTTCAGGCTCTGATTGCACAGCGTGCAAACCACTCGTGTCTTGTCATCAGCACATTGTCTGAAGAACTGCCACGCTAGGGAACTCCTTGGACCTGGCTTTGGTGTGCTTGGTCCCTTGCTGCGTTGGGCAGTAGCAGGCGTACTGTCTAGGGGACGGACGCTCCGCTTTTGCACCCTGCTCCCTCTTCTGCTGTGCTGGTGGCTCTGTGAGACCACTGCCTCTTCCTCCGAACTACACTGGTCACCTGCATGACGTTGATTCCATGTGGGGTTGAGGACCTAATCGTCCTCCACATCATCTTCCACCCAGTCTTCAACCCTGCCTTCCTTGTCGGTCTGCACAATTGCGAAAGAAGCAACAGTTGGCACCTGTGTTTCGTCATCATCCGAGACGTGCTGCGATGGTCCTCCCATGTACTCATCTAGAAACATAAGTGGTTTGGCATCGGTGAACACAATCTCTTCCACTTCTGGGGCAGGGCTAGGTGGATGGCCCTGGGAAACCCTGCTAACAGAGTCATCAAAAAGCAGAATAGACTGCTGCATGATTTGGGGCTCAGACAGCTTGGCTGATTTGCAAGGGGGTGAGGTGAAAGACTGATGGACATTGGCTGCAGGTGCCAACTCTGATCTTTCAGCAGGAGACTGGGTGGGAGACAATGTGAATGAACCGAATGCCCTGTCAGCAACCCAATCTACTATGGCCTGTACTTGTCCTGGTCTCAACATTCGTACAGCCGCATTAGGCTCTGTCGCCTACTCGCACCTGAGGAAGGTGTTTCACTTGTGCGTGTAGCTGGCACAGATCGACTAGGTCCTCTCCCTGCAACAGGAGCTCCACCAGCAGCACTATGACCGGGGCCACCTGTAATGTCTGATTCATCCACTGGGGGCTCAGTCATCTCCACTATCCCTTCAGCACATTGATGAGGTCTCAGCCACATCACCTGATACCTCCTCTTGTTCCTATTTAAACAGCTGCCGCCAATGACTCATCGTTCATGCTAGGAACCTGTTACCAGGCCTAGTGCACCAGCCACATGTGGCTGCTTACTTCTCCAAGTTTGGGCCGGACAGATCCCCACTTCATCCTCTTTGTTTGGGCTGGACAGAGCCCCACTTCATCCTCTTTGTTTGGGCCGGATAGAGCCCCACTTCCTCCTCTTCGTTTGGGCAGGACAGAGCCCCACTTCATCCTCTTCGTTTGGGCCGGACAGAACCCCACTTCGTCCTCTTCGTTTGGACTGGATGGAGCCCCACTTCCTCCTCTTCGTTTGGGCCAGACAGAGCCCCACTTCATCCTCTTCGTTTTGGGCCGGACAGAGCCCCACTTCATTCTCTTTGTTTGGGCCGGATAGAGCCCCACTTCCTCCTCTTCGTTTGGGCCGGATAAAGCCCCACTTCATCCTCTTTGTTTGGGCCGGACAGAGCCCCACTTCATCCTCTTCGTTTGGGCCGGACAGAGCCCCCACTTCATCCTCTTTGTTTGGGCCGGACAGAGCCCCACTTCATCCTCTTCGTTTTGGGCCAATGAACGCTTCACCACCATCTCTCCAGACCTATGGAGTGTCCCGATCAGCATAACGCAACTCACTGCAAGTATACCTGAACTGCATAAACTTTGTACTTAACGAACTGCTAATACCCTCCTGATACCTAAGTTATGGCTGTATATAAACTCTCTAAATAAACCCCAACTAATCCTTCAACATACTTTTGTTTCTTCATCTGTAATTTGCCATAAGTTGTAACCACTACATAGTATGTATATAAGTCCGAAGCTGTGATCCTCTACAAAAAACACTACTAGCTCACTGCCTGAGACCATGTCCCTTCTTTGACGTTCTCCTCATATTTCTCAAATTTAGGATCTTGCCCTAAATGGGTGTCTTTTGAATAGCAGAATAGAGCAACAGTATCTAAAGGGTGTATCTCATACCTACAGATATGCATAAAATGCTATTCCAAAAAAAAAATTTGCCCTAAAATTTTTTTTTTTTGAATAGCAGAATAGAAGAACAGTATCTAAAGTGTGTATCTCACACGTACAGATATGCAGCAAACACTGTAAAAAAATGTTTTGGGCCCTAAATGGGTGTTTTTAGAATAGCAGAATAGAGCAACAGTACCTAAAGGGTGTATCTCACAGTAACATATGCAGTGCTGGTACACTGAGCTTGCATAAAATGCCCACCGACGCCAACCTAACTAACAGACAGATAAAAGTTATCTTTTCTCTGGCGCTGGGCTCAGGGCAGTATAAAAAGATTGTGCACTGCACCCACACAAGAAAATCAAGGTAGATCGCTGAGTAATTCGATTTCTGAATCAGGACTCCTGTCTAATTATCTCCCTCAAAACGCCAGCAGCCTTTCCCTACACTAACTATCTTTTCTCTGGCACTGGACTCAGGGCAGTGTAAAAAGATTGTGCACTGCACCCACACAAGAAAATCAAGGTAGATCGCTGAGTAATTATATTTCTAAATCAGGACTCCTATCTAATTCTCTCCCTCAAAGCAGCAGCAGCCTTTCCCTACACTATCTATCTTTTCTCTGGCACTGGGCTCAGGGCAGTGTATAAAGATTGTGCACTGCACCCACACAAAAAAATCAAGGTAGATCGCTGAGTAACTTTATTTCTGAATCAGGACTCCTATCTAATTCTCTCCCTCAATGCAGCAGCAGCAACCTTTCCCTACACTATCTAAAGCAGAGTGACATGCTGTGCTATGTCCCTCTAGCTTATATAGAGGCTGGGTCACATGCTGCACTGGCCAATCACAGCCATGCCATTAGTAGGCATGGCTGTGATGGCTTCTAAGGGCACACGAGTTAAACAAATGTTGATTGGCTGCCCTGCAGCTTTTTAAAAGGTGCCATTACATTGCCGAACACCGAACTCGAACCTGAACATACAGTAAATTGTTCGGGTTTGGGTCCGTGTACCAAAAGTCCGGTACGAACCTGAACTTTACCGTTTGGGTTCGCTCAACCCTATTGCTGATGCAAATTTAAAATGAGTCAAAATTCTTTGTGCTTTTTATGATGTCTAAGTAACCATAATTTGAGCCCAAAAAATGTGATATGTGTACCAACATCAGAAATCGAAATGTAATTCCCCCAAATTTGAGGGTAATATCACTATTCTACACTCACCCACAAAGAACCAGCAAATATCACAGAATAAATCAAGAAGAATAACTCTTGAGTAATGTAATTCCATCACCTGCAATTCCAAAGAAATGCAGTATGTATGTGTATTTATGTGTAGGAGGTTTTCACATGTGGCAGCTCTGTGGCTTAGAGGTTAGAACTTCTGCTTAGCATCCCTGAGCATCTGGGTTCAAATCCCAAAAATGCTGCTTCATTTAGAGAAGTTGTCTCATATACCACGTCCTAAAACTATGTCTAAATGTAGTATTTATATGTAGGAGGGTTCCATCACCATTGTAAATCTTGCCAGATACACTATCTAGTCAAAAGTATTGGGGCACCTGCCTTTACACACACATGAACTTTAATGGCAGCCCAGTCTGAAGCCTTGTACACACAATCGGATTTTCAGAGGGAAATGTGTGATGACAGGCTGTTGGCGGAGTCTGTGTCATCATTTCCGGGTATCGGATGGCAGGGGGGTTCGCTGTGTGGACACTCTCCTCATTTCCAGCTCGCTTCCGGTGGCTCATACGGCTCAGCGGCTCAGCTATCGGTACAGGTACCTATCGCAGGTATTGCACCTGGGGACGCAGTGGTCTGGTAAAGGTAGGTGCGGGGCCAGGATGTCTACGATGGCATGTACTATACCAGTGATGGTGAACCTTGGCACCCCAGATGTTTTGGAACTACATTTCCCATGATGCTCCACTACAATGCAGAGTGCATGAGCATCATGGGAAATGTAGTTCCAAACCATCTGGGGTGCCTGTTAGAAAATAATTGACTTGCTTATATGCATAATCATATATTCTAGATATGGATAAAGTGAAATAAATATATATATATAGATTTTTTACATATATTTATGTAAAGATTAGTTTGAAGCTTTAAATACATTTTTGGGGCAGTTCTATGTACTTCTCACATATGTTTGTAATTTGGATTGAATTGACCATTCACCACCCCCCCCCCCCCCCATCTTAAGAGATTAGGTTACATCCTTGAAATGTAGTGGGGTATTCCTGCGCTACCAAGGAGAGGGGAGGTGGGGGGGGGTTGGGAAAAGAATGTGGGGGAACTGCTGCAATCACCGAATGTAGGTCAAACCGTACCTACCAAGAAGAATATATTAAAGTGGGGATGGTGCTGCGCTGTACCCCAAGGGAGTGAGCTGAGTTACTACTAACTAACAATGTAGGGGTCGGTAGGGATCCCCTATATGAACTGGTGTAATATTGTAGGCTATCTATACACAATATTTTCAATATGTTGACTTATAGTAAAACGTGTATAAAGAACAATGAATAGTGAGTGATACCAATACTAAAATTCAAAAATACTAAACATAAATAAAGTACGTGAGTGCTTTAAAAGAGTTAATAGTACCTAAAATGATAAAAAATATATGACAATGATATAAATGAATACAGTGCAAGAGTGTTTAAAAAACTAATAGCAACTATAAAAACATCATGAACAGGGTACATAAGATTAACCACTTGACCACTGGGCAGTTAAACCCCCTTCCTAACCAGACCAATTTTCAGCTTTCGGTGCTCTCACACTTTGAATGACAATTACTCCGTCATGCAACACTGTACCCAAATGAATTTTGTGTCCTTTTTTTCACACAAATAGAGCTTTCTTTTGGTGGTATTTAATCACCGCTGGGTTTTTTATTTTTTGCGCTATAAATCAAAAAATACAGAAAATTCGGTAAAAAAAAAAAAATTAATTCTTTGTTTCTATTAAAAATTATTGCAGAATATTGGCGAGTATTGGCAGAGTATTGGCGAGTATTGGCAGAGTATTGGCAGAGTATTACAGTGTTGCACAGTATTGGTAGGGTATTGCAGTGGTGGCAGAGCATTGCACAGTGGTGGCAGAGTATTGCACAGTGGTTGCAGAGCATTGCACAGTGGTGGCAGAGTATTGCACAGTGGTGGCAGAGTATTGCACAGTGGTTGCAGAGCATTGCACAGTGGTTGCAGAGCATTGCACAGTGATGGCAGAGCATTGCACAGTGGTGCAGAGCATTGCACAGTGGTTGCAGAGCATTGCACAGTGGTTGCAGAGCATTGCACAGTGGTGGCAGAGCATTGCACAGTGGTGGCAGAGCATTGCACAGTGGTGGCAGAGTATTGCACAGTGGTGGCAGTGTATTGACCAGCGCTGTGGGCACTACACATCCAGCCCACAGCGCTGGTCCCGTCTCTCCCCATCTCCGCTTCTCCCCTCTCTGTACCGGTCGGTACAGAGAGGGGAGGGAGGAACCGGCGTCATGACGTGACGCCGGTTTGTGTACATGTGATCGCTCCGTCATTTGACGGAGCGATCACGTGTTAAACGGCCGCTATCAGCGGCTGTTTACCATGATCCGTGATGCGCCGGGTCCTCGGGACCCGGCGGTCACGGATGTTCCCGAGTGCGTGCCCCAGGGGGCACGCGGGAGCAAGTTTCTGGGAGGACGTCCGTAGGACGTCCACTTAGAACAAGCCGACCGCGCTGTGGCCGTCTTTCGACTATAGCGCGGTCGGCATGTGGTTAAATAAAGCTAAAAACACATATAAATATATAGATTGGTGAGCATATGAAAGTGTGCAAGCGATTATCCAAAAGTGCCTATGGTGCATAAAATTATATCCAGGAAGTGCTTGTGCAAGTGTGCACAGCGTATAGATAAAGCTGCTCAATAGCGTGAGAAAAAACTAAGAAGATTATATATATGGTAATAACACACTATAAAGTGTGTGATGAGTGATAAACAAAAAAAACTTGTGTGCAAATATTGCAATATGTGCAGGGTAATGCAATAAGTGAGATAGCAAATAAATATGCTAAAATCAATACTAAGTGCAAAAAACGCATGAAAGATGCAGAGAAATTGCAGAATATAATAGTCTGTGTGGATATACCACAAACATATACAAAATACACTAACCAACCGCAAAGTGCAAAATGCAAAGTGCAGGAAAATGCTGAATGCAGATTTAAATATATAGCGCTATAGTAGAAAAATGGCAAATGCCAAAATAAATGATCATGGATAAATAAGCTGCATGCAAGTTTGTGGTAGAGAGAAAATGTTGCGATCAACAGTCTCTAATCTGTTTCTTCTTCTGGTGAAGGAAATATAAGGTGTGCAGGCTCTGGACAAAAGAGGAAAAACTGTGCGGTGGGGTGTTCTTAATAGATATATATCCTCTTTGTGTCAGTACACTAAAGTAAGAAATGGACCCTTACCTTGTGGCAAAGGGTTAACCGCATATAAAAAAATTGGAGTGATGGTGTCAGCTTCCTTCTCCTTCAAACACAGCGCCTGCCTGGGTGGATGGTTTTCCTATCCCTGGGTCCAGGTGTATGTTCACTTGTCCTCACGGCCCATGCCGGAGTTAATGCAAAGAAATGAGGGGTAGCCGTATAGTGTAGTAGTTTAAACAATGATGTATAGTTTATTTAACAAGCAGTAAGAGTAATACTCACAAACAAAATATTAAAAAGTAGATAATGGGTACTGGGGTCAACGGCGCTACCTATAACATAAAGATGTATTGTAAGTAACACCACTACAAAGCTGAGGAAGTAGGGGTGCAGTAAAAAAATGGATGCCTCTATATTACACATTACACATGTATTACACATGTACACATGTGCAATAATAAATGTGCCTTCCTGGTGTACCACTATGGTATCTGTAGTGCACAAAAAAGCTTATAGTAGTAAACAGCAAATCCAAAGCTAAATGCCTAAAAACCAAAAACATATAAGTGAAACAAAACTGGGTGGACTGGCTTGAGTAACTGTCGTGTGGTAGGAGTGGCTGGAGTAACTGTGAAAAGTGTTAAAAAGCTTAATATTTTAAAAAGTATAAATAGTAGTAAAAAAGTTGAAGATATTTTTTTTTAATTATTTTTTTTAAATGGTTTATAATTTTTTTAATATTTTTTTTTTTTAAAATGATTTTTTTTCAAAAATTAAATTTTTTAAAGATTTCATTTTTTTTTAAAGATTTAATTTTTTAAAGATTTCATTTTTTTTTAAGATTTCATTTATTTTTTTTCAAAAATTCTTTTTTTTTTTTCAAAAATTCTTTTTTTTTTTTCTTCAAAAAAATTTATTTTTCTCATTTTTATTTTTTTTTATTCTTTTTTTCTACATTTTTTTTTTCAAAAAATGTTATTTTTTTCAAAAATTGCTGTGTGGGAGGAGCTATAATCCCCCTCAGAGCTGTGTGGGACTACCTATAATCCCCCTCAGAGCTGTGTGGGACTACCTATAATTCCCTATAAATATCTATAAAAACTGTAGGAGGAGTTAGGGTGGTAAATTTGGCTATAATAAGAATAATAATAAGAATAATAATATATATGTGAGATATGCAAGAACACTTAATAAGAAGAATACTAATATATATGTGAGATAACATTAAGTGGTCTTGCTATGCAAGAACACTTAATAATATATATGTGAGATAACAATAAGTGATCTTGCTATGCAAGAACACTTAACTAGAAAAGCTACAATTTCTGGGGAAATTGTGTGATGTGTTCTTGCCTCAACCTACTGGAGTAACTGGCTTTGCGGCTTGGGTGCCCCTCACTTGGGTGCCACATCACGTACGTCAGCTTGATTAGGTCAGGCAGGGCATGGCTCCGGCTCAGCTCCAGGGGCCTCAGTCCTGGGAACGTCACTTGCGTTACTCGGGCAGTTTACTAGTTTCGCTGCTTGGTGGCCACATTAGCCCCTCATTTGGGCTGCCACTGTCACGGGCATTAGCACCATGTCACAGCTTACAGGTGGGTCAGGCTGTGCACAGCCTGTTCCCCCAGCTCAAAAAAAGGGTGTTTCATGGTGTTCTTTCTCCGCTGCAGGTTCATCTTTCTTTCTCCCACCACGGAGCTCAAGTTTCACTCTGTTCAGGTTTTGTCTTATTTCTGTGTTGCTTTTAGGTTTTGATTTTCTGCTTGTTCATTCCATTATTTTTTTCAGTGCATACCTCATGTTGTTGCTTCAGGTGGATTCCACATTTTACATTCAAGAATAGCAAGGTGTGTTCTGTGTTTTTTTCAGTGAGGAGTAGTTGCCCTACATACCAGTACAAAACAGATTACAGCGCGCGCACATACATGAATTACATTTATCTTGCTAGTTAAAAACACCTGAACATATTCAAAAATACGGGTGTTTGGTCACATTTTTGAATATGTCTGACTATCACTGGTCTTTTTCAGCGAAGGTCGCAGCTATTGGGCGCAGTTTCAAATGGTCACATGTTGGAGCAACGTTGACATGGAATTGTTCTGTAGGCACTTTGACAATCAGAAATCTCCGACATGTGGCCATTGTCAGTCATCAGCCCACACCACCAATTGGTGTCCCAATCTGAAGCATCTGAGGGCCATCTGGTCAGGTAGACAAACTTGGCAGACCCATATATTTTTTAGGTAAGGCTCAGCTGTGTAACAATTTCAATTACTTGACCTGTAACTACAATCAATGCAGACTTCTTCATATTTGTGCCAACTGCTTCAGGGCACACCCCGAATCCTCCTGTCCCCTTAGGCCCCTTTCACACGGACGGGCCGTTCAGATCCGCCTGTCAGTTTTGACGGCGGATCTGAACGGGCGCTCCATGTTACTCTATGGAGCGTCGGATGTCAGCGGAGACATGTCCGCTGACATCCGACCCGGTCCGTTCCGCCAAAAGCAGACGGATGGCCCCACGTCAAGATCCGTCGCTGGCGGATCGGATCGGGTGAGATCGAATGAAAACGGACACGCTGTCCGTTTTCATCCGATCTCTCCATAGAGATCAGTGGCGCTCGCAAGCCCCTCCCCGCTCAGTGAGCGGAGAGGGACTTGTCATCCGCCGTCTCAGCGGAGATCAACGGAGAGATCTCCCCCTGAGCCGGCGGACAGAGGCGGACTCCGTGCAAGCGGAGTCCGCCTCGTCTTAAAGGGGCCCTAACCACCTGAGATCCAGGCCAATTCTGACATTTCTCTCCTACTTGTAAAATTCCAATTTTTTTTGCTAGAAAATTACATAGAACCCCCAAACATTATATATGTTTTTGGTAAAGAAAACCGCAATTAGCGATTATTGATTGGTTTGCGCAAAAGTTATAGCGTTTACAAAATAGGGGATAGTTTTATAGCATTTTTATTAATATTTTTTTTTTTTTACTAGTAATGGCGGCGATCAGCGATTTTTATTGTGACTGCGACATTATGGCGGACACATCGGACATTTTTGACACATTTTTGGGACCATTGTCACTTATACAGCAATCAATGCTATTTAAATGCATTTATTCCTGTATAAATGACACATGCAGTGAAAGAGTTAACCACCAGGGGGAGGAGAGGGGTTATGGGCTGTGACGTTGTGTTTTTTTACATTAGGGGGCGGGGCTGACGTCTGACATCATTGATCGGCTTTCCCGATGACCGTGAACAGCCGATCAATGACAGGCAGAGTAGGAAGCGCGGGGAGAGGTTTGTTTACACATACCTCTCCCCGTTCTTCAGCTCTGTGACCCGATCACGGCACACCAGCGGCGATCGGGTCCGCTGGTCCCGCGGCCGGGGTCACGGAGCTCCCGACCGGGTCGCGAGAGTGCCGCTGGCGGCGCACGCGCGACCCACGGGCAGGCAATTAAAGGGCCACGTACCCTACGTGATTTTGCCTGCCCGAGCCATTCTGCCGCAGTATATCTGCGTGAGGCGGTCGGGAGGGGGGTCATAATGTTTTGGCTGATCCTGGAGTAGTCATAATGTTTTGGCTGATCATGG
>CM053029.1:60838096-60863219 GCA_028564925.1 Lithobates sylvaticus
CTTACCTTCCGTAATTTTCCTTTCCTGTTGCATCACATGGCAGCATACACACATGGGGTTGTGGCTCCGCCCCCACAACCTGATAGGACCGCGTAGCTATTAAACCTTGAGAGGACCCCCGCCCCTACATTCTCAGTATCCAGATACCTCACCTCAGCGGGTGGGCATTTGTATGCTGCCATGTGATGCAACAGGAAAGGAAAATTACGGAAGGTAAGTATACAATTTTCCGTTTTCCTGTCGCATCATGGCAGCATACACACATGGGGAATAACTCGCAAACTGGGTGGGGCTGAGCAAACAAGGTTTATTTACAGGGTATAGAGGAGTTGGCCTGCATGATAGACCTTCCAAATTCTGCTGTGGACAGCCTAGCAGCGTCCACCTTGTAGTGTGCCATAAACGTGTTTTTTGAGGACCAAGTGGCTGCCTTAGGCCGCGTACACACGAAGGGACTTTTCCCGGCGGACCTAAGTCCAGCGGACAATCCGCTGGACTTTCCAGCTGGGTCCGCTGGACTAAAAAGCGAACGGACTTGACCACACACGATCACGCAAAAAGTCCGACGGTTCACGCGATGACGTACAGCACGTACGACGGGACTAGAAAACGAAAAATACTAGAATAATACTTGCTACTGAGCATGCGTCCTTTTTGGTCCGCCGGACCATACTACACACGGCCGGATTGTCCGCTGGACTGCCAAGTCCAGCGGATAATTTTAAAACAAAACTTAAAACTTTAGTCCGCCGTACTTTGGCCAAAAAAAGTCCGCCGGCGCCCACACACGAGGGGATTATCCGCTCGACTTCGGTCCAGCGGATAATCCCGCGGGATAGTCCCTTCGTGTGTACGCGGCATTACAGATTGTTTCCGCTGAGACTTTGCAGAAAGCTGCCCAGGAGGTCGCCACTGCCCTAGTGGAATGTGCCCTTAAGCCCTCAGGTACTTGTGCTTGGCTAGATGAGTAGGCCCTTTTGATGATCTTCACTAGCCAGGCTGCGATAGTCCGAGAAGTTGCTGCTTGTCCCTTTCTGGCACCATAAGGTATTACCAGGATATTTTCTGCCTTCCTCAGGTTACGTGTCATTGAAAGGTAGGCCAGGATGTTAGTTTTTATGTCTAGCGGATGCGGGTTGCCTTGTTCTGTAGCCAGAGTGGGAAGACATATTTCCTGATTAAAGTGGAAGGAGGTAGCCACTTTAGGAACGAATCGATCTGAAGGCCTCAGGACCACTTTGTCGGGATAGATAGTTAAGTATGGCTCCTTTGACAGTAGAGCGTGCATTTCGGAAACTCTCTTGGCCGAGGTGATTGCTATCAAGAAAGTGATTTTTAGTGTCAGATCCCATAATGATATATCCTCTACTGGGAAGAATGGTTCGTGTGCCAGGAAGTCCAGTACTACCGAAAGATCCAATGTTGGGAAGGTCGGTTTTCTAGGAGGCCTTAATTTCAGACAGGCCCTCTGAAACTGGGCGATGAGAGGCTCTTGCGCCCACCTTACCCCTGTCATGGCAGATAGGGCTGAGACGTGTACCTTCAGCGTATTCGACCCAAGGCCCTTGTCCAGGCCTAACTGCAAGAACTCCAGGACTTGCGCTATTGTTGGGGAGGATGGATCCCAGGATTGCTGTTGTGCGACTGTAAGGAACTTGGCCCAAATTCTCTTGTAGACATTGTTGGTGGAAACTTTCCTGGCCTGGAGAAGGGTATTTACCACCTCCTGTGAGCATCCCTGCGCTATAAATCTAGCCCTCTCAGCCTCCATGCTGTCAGGTGTAGTTTCTCTGGGCACGGGTGGAGGAGCTGTCCCTGAGAGAGTAGGTCTGCTGACACCGGGAGTGACAATGGTTCTGCTGTGTTCAGCTGGAGAAGGGTTGTGAACCATGGGCGTCTCGGCCAGAAAGGGAGGACTGCTATCACCGTGGATCTTGACTTCTTCAGTCTGAGTAAAAACTTCGGTATGATTGGAATTGGTGGGAAGATGTAGCCTAGGTGGAAGTCCCAGCTGTGTTGTAGACAGTCCGTGCCCTGATGGAAAGGGAACTCTCGTCAGGTACCTCCGGCACTTCGTGTTGGCTGGTGATGCTGCTAGGTCTATGTCTGGTACCCCCCAAGTCTCGGTTATTAGAGCGAAGGCCTGTTGGTTTAGAGCCCACTCGTGATTGGACGTGAACTCCCGACTCAAGGTGTCGGCCACCTGATTCTGGGTTCCTGGTACATAAACTGCCCTCAGCCCGGATAGGGATAGTTGGGCCCATTCGAAGATTGGGATGACTTCTCTGAGCATTGAGCGACTCCTGGTGCCCCCCTGTCTGTTTATGTAGGCAACTGCTACTTGATTGTCCATCCTCAGTAGGACCTCCTTCCCCCTCAGGAAGGCGCTGAAGGCTATTAGGGCTTTGAATGCCGCTCTTATTTCCAGAATGTTGGACACTATGTTGTGCGTTCTGAATGGCCAGCGCCCCTGGGCTGCGTAGTGATTGTAGTGTGCTCCCCAGCCCTCCATGCTGGCATCTGAGGTAACCACTTGTTGAGAGGGAAGGACTATGCTCTTGCTCCTCTTGAGATTGCGGGTCTTGGTCCACCACCATAGCGATTGCTTTACCTCCTTCCGGATCACTATTGGCTGTGACATTGACACGCCATTCCATTGTTCCAGAAAGGATATTTGGAGGGGTCTTGTGTTCCATTGAGCCCAGCGGATCATTGGGATAGTTGCTGACATGGTCCCTAGAACACCGAGGCATTCTCTGGCTGGTACCGCGGAGGCCCGCAGTATCCTTTTCACCCTCTGAGTCAGGGTGGGTATCTTCTCTTCCGGGAGTTCTACTGTGTTGAGGCGGGTATCTAACTCGGCCCCTAGAAAAATCATCCTCTGGGTAGGATGTAAGTGGCTTTTCTCCCAGTTTATTAACCATCCGAACTTTTGTAGGGTGGCGACAAGGATTACCCGATGTTGCAGGAGGGAGACCTGGGTGTCCGCCAGCAGAAGGATGTCGTCCAGGTAGTGGTGTACTCTTAGGCCCTGTTCCCTTAGTAGAGCTATTACTGGGAGTAGAACCTTGGTGAACGTTCTTGGAGCCGTGGAAATCCCGAAGGGGAGGCTTTTGAACTGAAAGTGGTGCCGGTCTACCGCAAAGCGGAGAAACTTTTGGAATGAAGGATGGATTGGGATGTGAAGATAGGCATCCTGCAAATCGATGGAGAGCATCCAATCTCCGATATTTATAGCCTGTAGGATTGATTGTAGACTCTCCATCCTGAACGTCTCGACTCGGATTGATCGGTTTAGACCTTTTAGGTCCAGGACGGGACGGAGATCTCCTGTCTTCTTTCTCACCAGGAAAAGGGGTGAGTAGACCCCCTTCCCCCTCTGTAGTAGGGGAACTCTTACTATGGCCTGTTTGTGCTCGAGGGTTTGCACGTATTCCGTCATTAGTAACCTTTTCTCTCGAGATGCTGGGGTTTTTGTAATGCAAAACCGGTCTCTTGGCCGTCCCTGGAATCTCCACCTGTGGCCTAATTGAACCGTGGTTACTGCCCATGGATCCTTTATCATTTCCGCCCAGACCCGCTCGAACTTCGTGAGCCTGGCTCCCACTAAAGCTGGTTGGGCGGACACACCTTCAAAAAGGCTTCTGATCTCCCGGGGTAGGGGTCTTAGGTTTTTGGAGCTTGAGGAAGGATGACTGGGGGTTCTTCCAGTTTTTCCTATACTCTCTCCCGGGTCTATAGGATCTAGCTTCCCTATACCTGTCAGGGAGGTTACGCCTGAACCTCAGCGGCGAAGGGAAAGGAAACCACTAACCTTTAATGGAGAGCTAACAGGGAAAGGTAGGTGCAGCTAGAGAAGTGTTTTTGCAGAGAAAACGTCCAGAATCGCTCTTTCTCCTGTGCAAAGCAGCCACAGGGAAAAGCGATTCTGACAAAGATTTAAATTTAGCGCCGTTCCTAACGCGGTGACGTCATTCCCGGCGCCATTTTGGAGCCTGGCAAGGCTATAGGAGGATGTATTGGCCGCCCGCGCCTGCGCAGAAGCGCTGAGACACTCGGCACTGGGCGGAAATGACCTAGAAGGAGAGGGGAAGATGTCCCCAGCGTTTTTAAAACATGCCGGGAGCGATGTAAACAGAGTGCAGGAAATATACACATGCCCAAGAACCATGGTGCAGGACAGGGTTGGAGGCCGCTGCATTCTAAGCCTATTTAAGGCTTGTTCAAGGTAAGAGAAAGCATTTTTACATACCCCTGAGACCATCAGAGTGGGGTTCCCCCATTTAGCTCATTTAGAGGCTGTACAGGTAGGACTTCCACCCAGGAGAGGCTTGAACCTGGCTGGGGCGATAGCGGTAAGAGGTGCTGTTCTTCGGTCTTGTCAGGTGAGGAAAAAAAGGAGAATGTAGGGGCGGGGGTCCTCTCAAGGTTTAATAGCTACGCGGTCCTATCAGGTTGTGGGGGCGGAGCCACAACCCCATGTGTGTATGCTGTGTGTATGCTGCCATGATGCGACAGGAAATACTTTTTTCCCTCACTGTAATTACCAAAGCTAAACAACAACCGACATAGACAAGAAACATTAAGTTGATGAAACGTCTAGCCACCTGGACACTCATTCCAGGTAAGACTTGCCGGCATCAAGCTCACAAAGTACAATACACAATATTACAAATATAAACACATCTCCACAGTAGTTTGCTAGCAGACAATAGGTGTGTTAATTAGCAAAATTAACCACTTCCATACCGGCCATAGACAAATGATGCTGGCAGGAACACTCTACCATCCCGGGTGGATGTCATATGATGATAGGGGATGAAGTGTGTCCCTCTGGCACAGCCCATTGTGTGCAGCGTGCCGATTAGGGATGAGGCGAGCCCATTCCCAATCAGGGTAAAAAGCCAATGAAATTGTTTTTTACCACGTGACCGGCTGTGTCCAATCAATGTCAACAAACGGCTGTAGTGCCGTTTACGGGTTCTCCTCCTGAGTGTGTGAGGAGAAGACCTGGCTATAGTAAAGTACAGTGCCCGATTGCCCCCCAAATAAAGAGTACCTGTCACCAGCATCAGAGTACCTGTCCCAGCCCATCAGAGTACCTGTCACCAGCCCATCAGAGTACCCGAGTACCTGTCACAAGCCCATCAAAGTACCAGAGTACCTGTCACAAGCCCATCAAAGTACCCAAGTACCTGTCACCAGCCCATCAGAGTACCTGTCACCAGCCCATCAGAGTACCCGAGCACCTGTCACCAGCCCATCAGAGTACCCGAGTACCCATCACCAGCACATCAGACCATCAGAGTACCTGTCACCAGCCCATGCCTCATAGAATATACGTTGGGGTGTTTCCATTGTCCTGGTGCTCCAGGACCTTCAAAAGTGTGATAGGTAGTCAAGAAGCTAAATGTGTAATTTATGCTGATAGGATGCCTGATGGTGCTCCCTGTATGTTGGGCCTCTCTATGTGGCCAGGCTGTGTAAAAGCCTCACACATGTGGTATCGCTCTACTCAGGACGAGTAGCAGAATATATTTTGGGGTGCAATTTTTGCTATGTACATGCTATGTATAAAAAAAAAATTGGTTTTCATTTTCTTTCCACATTTTCCAAAAACTTGTGGAAAAAATGACGTTCAAAAGACTCATAATGCCTCAAAGATTATACGTTGTGGTGTTTGCTTTCCAAAATGGGGTCATTTTGTGGGTAATTCCATTGTCCTGGTGCTCCAGGGCCTTCAAAAGTGTGATAGGAACGAAATTAGATGTGTAATTTATGCTCCTAGAACACCTGATGGCACTCCCTGCATGTTGAGCCTCTTTGTGTGGCAAGGCTGTGAAAAAGTCTCACATATTGTGGTATCACCATACTTAGGAGTGACAGAATATATTTTGGGGTGTAATTGGAAGTATGCATATGCTGTGCGTGAGAAATAACTTGTTATTTTGACAATTTTGGGTAAAAAAAATAAATTGTTAATTTTCCCAAGAATTGTGGGAAAAAATTACAACTTCAAAAAACTCACCATGCCTCTTACTAAATACCTTGGACTGTCTACTTTCCAAGAAGGGGTGATTTGGGGGATATTTGTACTATCCTGGCATTTCAGGGCCTCAAGAAATGAGATAAGCCATTGACTGCCAGCAGTGATCAGATGCTGGTTTTCCAGCATGCCTGTTTAACAGAAGTTGGCATGAAACTGGCTTCTGTGGGACAGGAAGCTGTACACACTGTCAGAATGTCGGCTGGTTCCTGCTGAACCACCTGATGTTCGGATCATGTGTACCCAACCTAAAGTGTCACTAAACCAACATCATAAAAAAAATATCAATAAATGGTGCATCAGTGCCCATCAGTGCTGCCTCATCAGTGCACATCAATGAAGGGAAAAAATAGCTTATTTGCAAAATTGTATAACAGACAGTGTTGGTCATCTTACTTTAAAAAAATAATTTAGTTAGGTTACAAATTACTTCTCCCAAAAAGTAATTGCGTTAGTAACTCAGTTACTACATTGGAAAAGTAATTATTTACGCAGCAAAGTAACTGTGACTTTTTTTTTAAATATTCTATACGTGTAACTAAGGGGCGGGTCTAGTATTACTGTAAGCAAGGGGCGCATTAATTATTATTGTTATATATCGTGTAACCAGGGGGCTGCTCTATTATTACTCTAACCAAGGGGCAGATCTGTTGTAGCGTGTAAGCAAGGGGCGGGTCTATTATTATTATATCGTGTAAGGGGCGGATGGCTACAGAAGAGGGCGAATGTTAAATTAATGGGCAGAGCTCGATATATAACAATAATAATAAATGCGCCCCTTGGTAACAGTAATACTAGACCCGCCCCTTAGTTACACGATAGACGCCCCTTGCAGAGTAGCACGAGCATCGGGAGCGTGCGGCAACGCCTCGTACAATTACATGGTAACTGTGCCTGTGTGAGTTCACTCAGAGCTGTTTAGGTTTGGCAATTTTCGTAAGCTCCGTAGTCCTTCGTACTGCGCAAGCGCTGCGCCTGCACAGTACAGGGGGTCCTTATCCGGTGGGGGAACTTTTTCGTCAGGACACCGGAATTACACTACTGCCATCTAGTGGTAGTAGATGTAATTGCGGTAACGCCGCCCAAGTAATGGGAACTACGTTACCACGAGGGGAAAAGTAATCCGTTAGATTACTCGTTACCCTCTAAAGTAACTGCGTTAAGTAACTCCATTTATTTTAACTCAGTTACTTACATCACTGATAACAGAAACTAAGAAAAAACATTTTTTTTTTTTCAATATCTGGATAATAGTGACAGCCAAGGAACTATAGTAATTCAGAATAGGAGGTAACCATTGGCAGCCTTCATATGTCTTCTGTTCAGGTTCCCTTTACTTTGACACAAATATCCATAAAAAGGAATTACCTCTGCTGTCATCCTACATATTATATAATTTCATCAGGTGACACCTATATCTCGGAAAATCTCATTCTCTATCTTGCAGAGAGTCAGTCCAAACTCCATGTTCCCATCCCGTGACTGCAATCTGCAAGGCTGGTCTCATCTTGTGACTGCAATTTATAAAGGGTGGCCAGGAACATAAAAGGGACGAGCCCATCCTATCTGCACCTGCTCCAACACACTGACTTCTCCATCAGTGCTCACCACCTCTCACCATGTGCACGGGCAAGTGTGCCAAATGCATTGGATGCACCCTCATCCCCCTCTCCATCATCTGCATCACATGTAACGCCATTCTGTTTTTCCCGGGATGGAGCACAGAGCCGTCTAAGGAGCCCGGGACTCAGCTGACAACAGAAGTCACCATGTATTTGGGGATTGTAGGAGGCGGCGTTATGGTAAGATGGATCTCTTCAGTTTACTAATGCAAAATACTATTTAAAATAAAATAAAAAGATATTCATTCCCATCTATATGCTATACGTCTAACATGATGATGGGAGTGGTTGATTTTGTTGTAATATAAACATTTGCTACCAGCAAAATTTAGCTGAATATGGAAAATTGGTCAAGGAGCTGCTTAGGCAAAATTTGTTTAAAAATAATAATAATGAGGTCATGGATAGGACATTTATTTAGAACAGGTCAACCGGTGTCCCTGTGGAGCATTTTTTTATCTTTTTTACACGTACACTAGACATGTGCACAACAAAAAAATTTGTTTATTTTCGTTTTGTTTTTTTCGTTTCCGTTGATTCGTAACGATTCGTAAATTCATAAGTCGTCGGTGTTCGTATTCGTAACGATTCGTATTTTCGTAAGAGTTATTTTTTCGTTGATTCGTTTTTCTGTTAGTTTAATTTTTGTTTATTCGAAATTCGGATGCATTCGTATTTTCGTAGATTTAGTTACATTCGTACTTTTGTTAGATTGATTTATTCGTACTTTGTTTTCGTAGATTTGTAATCGGAGCAAAATTCATAATTTTATGTAATGTGTATGCTATTATTACATTTTAAGAGACACAGAAAATTCTGAATCGAAAAAAAAAAGTTACGAATGTACAAATTTTTTCGTTCAATCCATTCGAAGCACGTTAAGAAGCGCCATTGTAAGAGACACGGAAAATTACGAATCGCAAAAAAAAAACAAAAAAAAGGTACGAATGTACGAATTTTTTCGTTCAATCCATTCGAAGCACGTTAAGCAGCGCCATTGTAAGAGACACGGAAAATTACGAATCGAAAAAAAAAAAAGTTACGAATGTACGAATTTTTTCGTTCAATCTATTCGAAGCACGTTAAGCAGCGCCATTGTAAGGGACACGGAAAATTACCAATTCAACAAAAAAAAATAAGTTACGAATGTACAAATTTTTTCGTTCATTTTGATTTTCGTTGTTCCTGTTTTAGTTTTTCGGATTTTCTTCTTTCGTAGTTTCGTTGTTTCTAATTTGGTTATTTCGGATTTTCGTTGTTTTTCGTATTCGTTCGATTCGAACGATTCGTTATTCGTTAAAATTTTTTGCGAATCGTTCGTTCATTCGTACGATAACGGATGAACGAATATAACGAAAAAAAACGAAAAAAAACTAAACGAATTGCACATGTCTAACATACACTATATTATTGAAACTATTGGGACGCCTGCCTTTACACTTACATGAACTTTCATGGCGTCCCAGTCTTAGTCCGTAGGGTTCAATATTGAGTTGGCCCACCCTTTGCAGCTATAACAGCTTCAACTCTTCTGGGAAGGCTGTCCACAAGGTTTAGGAGTGTGTCTATGGGAATGTTTGACCATTCTTCCAGAAGCGCATTTGTGAGGTCAGGCATTGATGTTGGACAAGAAGGCCTGGCTCGCAGTCTCCGTTCAAATTCATCCCAAAGGTGTTCTAAAGGGTCAGGACTCTGTGCAGGCCAGTCAAGTTCCTCCACCCCAAACTCGCTCATCCATGTCTTTATGGACCTTGCTTTGTGCACTGGTGTGCAGTAATGTTGGAACAGGAAGGGGCCGTCCCCAAACTGTTCCCACAAATTGGGAGCATGAAATTGTCCAAAATGTCTTGATATGCTGATACCTTAAGACTCGGTTCACACTGGGGTGACTTGTCAGGCGACTTAGCCGCCTGACAAGTTGCGTTCCATTCTGTACAATGGAACCGTTCTATTAGGAGCGACTCAAGTCGCTCCGACTTAGAAAAAGGTTCCTGTACTACTTTGGGGGCGACTTGAGGCGACTTGCATTGACTTCTATACAGAAGTCGTTTAGCAAGTCGCTGCTGAAGTCGTGTTCAGGTCGCCGGAGGCAGTCACGCTGCAAGTCGTGCTGCCTCAGTGTGAACCGGCTCTAAGATTTCCCTTCACTGGAACTAAGGGGCCAAGCCCAACCCCTGAAAAACAACCCCACACCCTAATCCCCCCTCCACCAAATGATTTGGACCAGTGCACAAAGCAAGGTCCATAAAGACATGGATGAGCGAGTTTGGGGTGGAGGAACTTGACTGGCCTGACCCAATAAAACACATTTGGGATGAATTAGAGCGGAGACTGCGAGCCAGGCCTTCTCGTCCAACATTAGTGCCTGACTTCACAAACACACTTCTGGAAGAATGGTCAAACATTGCCATAGACACACTCCTAAACCTTGTGGACGGCCTTCCCAGAAGAGTTGAAGCTGTTATAGTTGCAAAGGGTGGGCCAACTCAATTTTGAACCCTACGTAGTAAGACTGGGGTGCCATTAAAGTTCATGTGCGTGTAAAGGTAGGTGTCACAATACTTTTGACAATATAGTGTGTTAACCACTTCAGCCCTGGACCAATTTGCAGCCAAAGGACCAGGCCCCTTTTTGCGATTCGGCACTGCGTCGCTTTAACTGACAATTGCGCGATCGTGCGACGTGGCTCCCAAACAAAATTGGCGTCCTTTTTTTCCCACAAAAAGAGCTTTCTTTTGGTGGTATTTGATCGCCCCTGCGGTTTTTATTTTTTGCGCTATAAACAAAAATAGAGCAACAATTTTGAAAAAAAGGCAATATTTTTTACTTTTTGCTATAATAAATATCCCCAAAAATATATTAAAAAACTTTTTTTTCCCTCAGTTTAGGCCGATACGTATTCTTCTACATATTTTTGGCAAAAAAAACGCAATTAGCGATTATTGATTGGTTTGCGCAAAAGTTATAGCGTTTACAAAATAGGGGATAGTTTTATAGCATTTTTATTAATATATTTTTTTTTTTTTTACTAGTAATGGCGGCGATCAGCGATTTTTATTGTGACTGCGACATTATGGCGGACACATCGGACATTTTTGACCCATTTTTGGGACCATTGTCATTTATACAGCAATCAATGCTATTTAAATGCATTGATTCCTGTATAAATGACACTGGCAGTGAAAGAGTTAACCACTAGGGGGCGGGGAGGGGTTATGGTCTGTGACGTGTTTTTTTTTTACATTAGGGGGCGGGGCTGACGTCTGACGTCACTGATCGGCTTTCCCGATGACAGGGAACAGCCGATCAGTGACAGGCAGTGTAGGAAGCGCGGGGAGAGGTTTGTTTACACAGACCTCTCCCCGTTCTTCAGCTCTGTGACCCAATCGCGGGACACCAGCGGCGATCGGGTCCGCTGGTCCCGCGGCCGTGGTCACGGAGCTCCCGACCGTGTCGCGCGTGACCCCACAGCTAGGCAATTAAAGGGGACGTACCTGTACGTGCCATTCTGCCGACGTAAATGTGCAGGAGGCGGTCGGGAAGCGGGTAAAATCTGCATTTTGGCTAAATTACTTAAAACCCTCAGAGCATTATATATTTTCTGAACGCAGAAGCCCTGCAGAATTAAAAATGGCAGCTACAATTTTTTTTTTTTACATTGCACAATATTTGCACGAGTGTTTATCAAATGTATATTTCCAGTAAAAAAATAAAAATACTAAAATTTATTTTAGTGCACACAAATGCAATTTAATCCCCAATGTTTTTGTACAGAATGAAAGATGATGTAGTGTAGAGTAATTAGATACCAAACACCTCCAAGCTGCAAAATACCTGCACAATTGTGAAAAATTAAGGTACCCAAAATTATCACCCAATTAATTATACCCAATATATATTGGCCAATCATTTACATACATGTGAGTGCTGTACGTGCATGTTTGCATACATATGTGTGTGTGCAGGGCGATAGAGGAGCTTTTATGTTTTTTATTTATTTTATTATACAATATATTTTACACTTAACGTTTTTTTTTTCATTAAACTTTATTGCTACACTCTTGTTTCCTAACCTGAAACCCAGTGCTGTGGTCCCAGGTTCCCAAAAGGAGTAGGAAAGCTCAAAAACCACAGAATGGGGGGCCAGCGGGGAGGAGTGACATCATATATTTTATAACAAGGCTACTATAGAAAAAGGTCCAAATCCTAGATTCCCATGAGTTTATTAAATAACGCTGCAATGCATATAATAACTTTGATGTTCGACAATCAGATGAGACTGGGACCTTGAATGGGTGCTGGAGGGGAGATAACATAGGTCCCCCCACGTGGAAGCAAATTGTATAATTTGCCTCGGAAAAGAGCTTCCGTAACACTTAGCAGTGGCGGCTGGTGCTCAAAATTTTTGGGGGGGCGCAAACAAACAGCCTCACTGTGCCATCAAACACTGCCACTGTGCCCATTAAATGCTGCCACTGTGCCCATCAAACGCTGCCACTGTGCCCATCAAACGCTGCCACTGTGCCCCTCAAACGCTGCCAGAGTGCCCCTTCAAGTGCTGCCAGAGTGCCCCTCCAAGTGCTGCCAGAGTGCCCCTCCAAGTGCTGCCAGAGTGCCCCTCCAAGTGCTGCCAGAGTGCCCCTCCAAGTGCTGCCAGAGTGCCCCTTTAAGTGCTGCCAGAGTGCCCCTTTAAGTGCTGCCAGAGTGCCCCTCCAAGTGCTGCCAGAGTGCCCCTCCAAGTGCTGCCAGAGTGCCCCTCTAAGTGCTGCCAGAGTGCCCCTTTAAGTGCTGCCAGAGTGCCCCTTTAAGTGCTGCCAGAGTGCCCCTTTAAGTGCTGCCAGAGTGCCCCTCAAGTGCTGCCAGAGTGCCCCTTAAGTGCTGCCAGAGTGCCCCTTTAAGTGCTGCCAGAGTGCCCCTCAAGTGCTGCCAGAGTGCCCCTTTAAGTGCTGCCAGAGTGCCCCTTTAAGTGCTGCCAGAGTGCCCCTTTAAGTGCTGCCAGAGTGCCCCTTTAAGTGCCCCTCCAAGTGCTGCCACTGTGCCCCCTGCTTGCCCTCTGCACTTACCTTGTCTCGATGTGCAGCTGGTGATGGCGTCAGGCGGCGAGCGGTGTCTCATCATCCGAGGTCTTCTTCTCCCGCGCTCCTCCTGTCTTCTGCTATCGTCCGTCCAAGGTCTTCTTCTCCCGCGCCTGTCTTTTGCTATGATTGGACGCCTAGCGTCCAATCACAGCGCCTGTGACTTCAGCCAATCAGGTTACAGGTAACAGACCTGGCAACCTGATTGGCTGAGAGGCGGGTCTGTGTTAGGGAAGCGATGTATTCGCTTCTCTAACACAATACTGTGTAATCAGCGAACGCACAGTCGTGCGCCCGCTGTTTACACTTAGGGAAGCCTATTAGAGCACACCGCTCTAATAGGGTCCCCTATTAGAGCTTACAGCTCTAATAGGGGCGCTTCCCGCAACACCCCCCCCACTGTAATTCAGATGCCCGGCGCCCGATCAGGGGCCGGACACCTGAATAGGGGGCGGCAGAGGTGACAATAGATAGATTCATGCAATGCATGAATCTATCTATTGGTGATAGAGCGGTGCATACTGCACTGTGCCCGGCGCCCTTAAAGGGACATTTTTAAATAAATTTTTTTTTTTTTTTTGAACTTTTTTTTTTTATTATTTTTTTTTTTTTTTAACTGCACGGCGGGGGGGGGGGGCGGCGCCCGGGCGCCCCCTATGGACGGGCCGCCACTGACACTTAGGATCCCTGTGAAGCTTATCGCATACCTAAAAAGTACCAAAAAACAACTTTAAAAGAGATGTATTAGATTTTTTTTCAGAATCATACTTACCTAGGTAGATGCAGCATCTGTCCTCCGCCGGCTTTAACACTGAGAACCAATCGATCAAACACCGACCCTCGCTCGGTTCCTTGCCGGCCTTTACACGCACATGAACTTTAATTATTATATTATTATTATTATACAGGATTTATATAGCGCCAACAGTTTGCGCAGCGCTTAACAAAATAAAGGCAGACATTACAATTACATTACAATTTGGTACAAGAGAAATCAGAGGGCCCTGTCTGTGTGACTGGCATCCCAGTCTTAGTCCATAGGATTCAATATTGAGTTGGACCACCCTTTGCAGATATAACAGCTTCAACTCTTCTGGGAAGGCCGTCCACAAGGTTTAGGAGTGTGTCTATGGGAATGTTTGACCATTCTTCCAGAAGAGCATTTGTGAGGTCAGGCACTGATGTTGGACGAGAAGGTCTGGCTCGCAGTCTCTGCTCTAATTCATCCCAAAGGTGTTTTATCGGGTTGAGGTCAGGACTCTGTGCAGGCCAGTCAAGTTTCTCAACCTCAAACTCGCTTATCCACACTATATTGCCAAAAGTATTGGACCACCCCTCCAAATCATTTGGTGGAGGGGGGATTATGCTGTGGGGTTGGCTTTCAGAGGTTGGGATTGGCCCTTTAGTTCCAGTGAAGGGAACTCTTAAGGCGTCAGCATACCGAGACATTTTGGACAATTTCATGCTCCCAACTTTGTGGGAACAGTTTGGGAACAGCCCCTTCTTGTTCCAACATGACTGCACACCAGTGCACAAAGCAAGATCCATAAAGACATGGATTAATGTTTGAGGTGGAGGAACTTGACTGGCCTGCACAGAGTCCTGACCTCAACCCAATAGAACACCTTTGGGATGAATTAAAGTGGAGACTGCGAGCCAGGCCTTCTCGTCCACATCAGTGCCTGACTTCACAAATGCGCTTCTGGAAGAATGGTCAAACATTCCCATAGAAACACTCCTAAACCTTGTGGACAGCCTTCCCAGAAGAGTTGAAGCTGTTATAGCCACAAAGGGTGGGCCAACTCAATATTGAACCCTACATACTAATACCGCGTACATACGGTCAGATTTTTCGACGGGAAATGTTCGATGGGAGCTTGTTGTCGGGAAATTCCGACCGTGTGTAGGCTCCATCGGACATTTGCCGTTGGAATTTACAACAAACCAAATTTGAGATCTGGATCTCAATTTTTCCAACAAAATCCGTCGTTCCAATTGTGTGTACAAAATTTCCGACGCACAAAGTGCCACGCATGTTCGGAATCAAGCAGAAGAGCCGCACTGGCTATTGAACTTCATTTTTCTCGGCTCGTCGTACGTCACCGCGTTCTTGACGTTTGGAATTTCCGACAAGATTTGTGTGACCGTGAGTATGCAAGACAAGTTTGAGCCAACATCCGTCGGGAAAAAAAAACCATGGGATTTTGTTGTCGGAATGTGCGATCGTGTGTACGCGGCATAAGACTGGGATGCCAAATAAAGTTCATGTGCGTTTAAAGGCAGGTGTCCTAATACTTTTGGCAATATAATATGTTCATATACAATATTTGGATTTGACTTTGCTCAATCATGTTTCTCGTTTACAGGTCCTGCTTCCAGCCATTCAAATTTTGGTAGCTGGTGGGAAAGGATGTTGTGGAAACCGTTGTGGGGTAAGAATCAAGAAAAAATAATACAATTTCTAAAATGACATCTTTGTGATCGGGGATTTTTGCGAGGAGGGGGGTCACAAGCAGATTTTGTTATAATAAATAATAATAATAATTAGTGGGAATGCTTCAGCAGTCCCACTATTTTATTTATTAACCACTTTCAGACCGGACCAATTTGCAGCCAAAGGACCAGGCCCCTTTTTGCGATTCGACACTGCGTCGCTTTAAATGACAATTACGCGGTCATGCGACGTGGCTCCCAAACAAAATTGACGTCCTTTTTTTCCCACAAATAGAGCTTTCTTTTGGTGGTATTTGATCGCCCCTGCAGTTTTTATTTTTTGCGCTATAAACAAAAATAGAGCGACAATTTTGAAAAAAATGCATTATTTTTAATTTTTTGCTATAATAAATATCCCCAAAAAATATATAAAAAAACTTTTTTTTTCCTCAGTTTAGGCCGATACGTATTCTTCTACATATTTTTGGTAAAAAAAATCGCAATATGCGATTATTGATCAGTTTGCGCAGAAGTTATAGCGTTTACAAGATAGGGGATAGTTTTATAGCATTTTTATTAATATTTTTTTTTTTTATTAGTAATGGCGGAGATCTGCGATTTTTTTTTGTGACTGCGACATTATGGCGGACACATCGGACATTTTTGACACATTTTTGGGACCATTGTCATTTTTTACAGCAATTAATGCATTTAAATGCATTGATTTCTGTATAAATGACACTGGCAGTGAAGGGGTTAACCACTAGGTGGCAGTGTAAGAGTTAAGTATGCCTAGGGGTGTGTTTTTTACTGTAGGGGGGCGTGGCTGTCAGCTAGTGAATGCTGATCTCTGCTCCAATCACAGGGAGCAGAGATCGGCGTCACTAGTTGCTAGGCAGCGGGGACCGCGATCGGACTCACGAGGGTCCCGACCGGCGCGGGAGCGCGCCGACCCCGGCGCGCTCCCGATGGCACGGACAGGCTAAAGGTGGGACTTATATATACGCCCTCCTGCCTGTACGTGCCATTCTGTCGACGTATATCGTCGTGCGCCGGTCGGCAAGTGGTTAATCATCATCAACTTCTTTTTATTCCGTACGATTTTTTGGCTCTGCGTAACTTCTGCAAACTTTCAGCTACTAAAGCCATTCAACTTTTAAAATGTTCAGCTCTTTCAGCTGATGTGTGGACTTCTCCAACTTTTTTTCTACTATTTAAAATATTAAGCTTTTTAACGCTTTTTTTTTAACATTGAAGTCAATAAGAGGATGCTTAAAATCCTTAAAATCTTCTTCCACTACCAAAAGTTTCAGCTCCTTCATACTTTCACCTACAGACGCCAAACAAACTTTAAAATGTTCACAAAATATTCAACTATCTGGCTCTATCTTTTCAGTTTGATATCTTTTACAGTTTTTGTGAAAAAGCTGTTTAAGTTTAGTGATCATTTCAGAAAATGTCATGAAATTTAGGGCATCCAGGCTTTTGTTGTCTGTTTTGTTTCCATGGTTACCAAAGCTTCTTATACACACTGATGGGCGGTGTGGAGAGCACAGACACACCATGTACTGATTTATAATAATAAATAATATAATATAATATATAATAATAATAATATAATAATAAAATATTATTATTATTATAATATATAATAAATATAATATGATGGGCAGTTTTGATGGGGGCAATATGATGGGCAGTTTTGATGGGGCAGTTTTGATGCTATTCAGCATTCCCACGCATTTTCTCCAGGAAATGCATTTTTTACTAATAAAAAAGACAACAAAAAAAATATTAGTACGTAGGGTGGCAACATTTCCTTGGAAGACTGCCTTATCAGTCATTATCTTTTTACAGTTTTTTTATTTACATATCAAGGTTTACACTGATAGCAGTTCTGTGTGAGGAAGATAAAATAAACTTTCAAGGAAGAAGGACTGCTCTAAGCTGGCCATAGATGGAGTCATATTCTTTCCAGCAACCAGGGGTTGCTGGAAAGAAAATGGCTCAATTCCCCCCATCAACACAATCAGTGTTGATGGGGGAATCCCTCCCATGGAGCCATTGTGTTTTACCGGCAATGGGGTGGGAGGAGATGTCCCCGCCAGGAGAATACGGGGGGGGGCGATTTACTAAAACTGGAGCGTACAAAATCTGGTGCAGCTCTGCATAGGAACCAATCAGCTTCCAGGTTTCATTGTCCAAGCTTTATTGAACAAGCTGAAGTTAGAATTTGATTGGCTACCATGCAGAGCTACACCAGATTGTGAGTGCTCCAGTTTTAGTAAATCTCCCCCACAGTGATTTCTGCTACAGCGATAATCGCATGTAAAATCCAACAGGTTGGTTGTACCCAAGTTGATCAATCGATTATGCTGCTGTAACGGCAGCTACTACATTGGGTGAGTGTGCAATTCCATACCTCCCAAATTTTTGAGATGGGAATTAGAGACCCCTATCAGCAAAAGTATGCAGGCATAGGACACACCCCTTGCCACGCCCCCTTAAAGGAGAATTGTACAAAAAAACAAGATTAGTTAAGCCCACAAGTGCTTTTTTTTACCACTACTATTCCTTTATATCGGCTTTTGGAATTTACAAATGCAGCAATTTAGAAATCAGATGAAAGGTTTAGCGCTGGAAAACACGTTTTGATAGATAAAAAGTGCATTTTATATACATCTATATATATATATATATATATATATATATATATATATATATATATATATATATATATATATATATCAGACCAAAATGAGGGACAAAGGGACATTGCTCCAAATCAGGGACAGTCCCTCTAAATCAACGACAGTGGAGAGCTATGCAATTTTTTCATTGGTGGAGGTTCATTTGTTTGGACACTATTGCCCTGCAGTTTCTTCACTGGATTGGTAGCTGTCGTGGACTAACACCAGTTTTATGGAATTATATACGGACTGTGGTTTTTAACATTCCTTATATATTTTACTTGTTACTATGTGTTACTGGATGTAGAAGCAAAAAACATTTATTAAACAATCATATACATAACATGGTATATCCAAAATAATTATTACATTAAGAATGTTAAACTGGTGAAACAATCATGAGAAATTGCATGACATCTAGTGCAACAAGGTTAATAGAACACTAATTGGTGTGTAATAACATGTACCAATGTTGCTCCATATACAGGATCATATAAAACATAATTACAAAAAATACATTTCATCATAGATAAAGCCATATAAGTGTGCATCTTGAAAATCTTGACGCGTTTCGGGGATTATACCGCCTCATCAGGAGAAGATGCATATGAAAATTCTATAGAAGAAAATATTTATAAAAAAGATGATCGTATATTAACCCCAATGGCTGGGAGAGTAAAAGGGAAGGAGCAAGAGAGGGAAATGTTCATCCCCCCACTTACATGAAAATTCTAAATGCCAGAGCAGGATACTGGATAGCCGGAGAGCATCTCAAATGTCTGTACTGGGAGCTGAGGTGGTAAGGTCCTCCTGGACAGAGCAAGCCCACAATTCCCCACTGGGAGAAGGAAGTCTATGCTGTCATGGTCGGTAGTGCTTAGTAAGGCCGGTTTCACACTGAGGCGGTGGGGGCGGCGGCGGTATGCGGCCGCTAGCGGGGTGTTTTTAACCCCCGCTAGTGGCCGAAAAAGGGTTAAAAAAAACCTGCAAAGCGCCGCTGCAGCGGCGCTTTGCCGGCGGTATTACCGCGGTATCCCCGCGGTGTCCCATTGATTTTAATGGGTAGGAGCGGTATAGGAGCGGTGAATACACCGCTCCAAATATGCTGCTAGCAGGACTTTTTTTACCGTCCTGCTAGCGCACCGCTCCAGTGTAAAAGCCCTCCGGCTTTCACACTGGAGATAAAGGACCCGCTTTTTTCAGGAGCTATACAGGTGCTATTTTTAGCGCTGTAGCTCCTGAAAAATGCTTCAGTGTGAAAGGGGCCTAATAGCTCCAAAGTGTCTGTGAAAAATATGTAACTGAGGTAAGATAAATGGTGAATAATCATATTGAAGTAATACATAGTGAATAGTGACAGCCACTTAGGGGCAAGTGTGATGAGAGGATGGTGGGGGTATGATAGCCGCATAAGCCGCATATCATATGCATCTGCTCCTGATGAGGTGGTATAATCGCCGAAACGTGTCAAGCCTTTTCAAGATGCACACTTATATGGCTTTATTTATGATGAAATGTATTTTTTGTTATTATGTTTTATATGATCCTGTATATGGAGCAACATTGGTACATGTTATTACACACCAATTAGTGTTCTATTAACCTTGTTGCACTAGACGTCATGCAATTTCTCATGGTTGTTTCACCAGTTTAACATTCTTACTGTAATAATTATTTTGGATATACCGTGTTATGTATATGATTGTTTAATAAATGTTTTTTGCTTCTACATCCGGTTCTTTTATGTGCCTCATCTAAAGTCCCAACTCCTCTCTTCATTACCGACCTCAACCCGATAGAACACCTTTGGGATGAATTAGAGCGGAGACTGCAAGCCAGGCCTTCTCGTCCAACATCATTGCCTGACCTCACAAATGCACTTCTGGAAGAATGGTCAAACATTCCCATAGACACACTCCTAAGCCTTGTGGACAGCCTTCCCAGAAGAGTTGAAGCGGTTATAGCTGTGTAGCGACCTCTAGAAGCCTGATGGTGACCTCACGAGTTAGGGAGAGCTGACATCCTTCCTTGTAGAGGGGGTTAACAGGCATGGTGGGTGAAATGCAAGATGAAATGATGGGCGTCACTTTTTGAATGAGAACAAGAGATTTATTGTCTCTTAACAAGAACTGTGGGAGAGCGAGTTAGGGCCAGGACACCCTTACGTAGATGTAATGGTAATTGGCAGACTCTGAGACACTATAGGAAGACAGCTATACAGGGACAGGCCTCCAGCCAGATGCCACGTCTGTATAGGTAGGACTGCTATCTCCTATGGCAACTGAACTGGTAACAGTCACTAAAGATAGTCGTACATAACTCTTGGTAACACAGAATAGTTCTTCTCTTATCTCACAGTACCCCACTGTAGATCTTCACTCACTGAGCTCCCAGTCTCTCACTAGATTTCCAGATCCCAGTCGTCACCGGATCTCCTGAGCTCTTCCACAGCTATCCCACTGTATACTCCTCAAGTGTCACCCCCGCTAATCCGCTGGGTTTCTGGCTTGACACACGCTGAAGCTTTCCCACTTCTTCACCATCCCCAGCTGGTGAGAAGACTGCTCTGGTACTTGCTCAAGCTTACTCACAGTAGTCTCTGGTAATAAGGTGGATGGTCCCTTAGTTGTGACTGCTTCCCCTTTACCTCCAACCACAACTGGCTCCCTGTCCAGTTGAACCTTCACAACTCGGTTGGACTCCAGTTCTGCAGTCCCAACCCTACGATGCTTCCCCTGCTCCTGGTTAGGCCTCAGGAAGCCTAGCAGCCAGGTGTCCCCGGAATAGCCCTCTGGCTTCCGGCCTAGCAACCCAGGGCGACATAACACACGTCCACCTAGACAGCCGTCCAGGTGGCACAGAACCCCGATCACCTAACTCCACCCAAATAAATAGGCTCTCCCAGCAAGCATAGGGACTATTGCTAACAATTACTACCTGGCAAAACTAAATTTGTTAGCAACCCTGCCTAAACACCAGAGTGCTACATCTGCAATGGGTGGGCCAACTCAATATTGAATCCTACGGACTAAGACTGGGTGCCATTAAAGTAGGGTGACCAGACAGTCCCCGGATTGAGGATACTGTCCCCGAACCAAGACTGTCCCCGGTTTTGTCCCCCGATTGGATTTGAACAGGGGCTGGGGCAATTTCAAAGACAGTCAGTGCAGAATAGAAAAAAAAATCAGAATTACACCCCCCCGCTCTGCTGCTCCTACTAGCTTAGGGGGTGGGGTGTATTTTTTTCATTATCTGTGCCCCTTTCTGATGATCATGTGCTGGTCGGAGCGGAGAGAATATTTCTTCAGTTTCGGGTGCATGGCAGTTTCGCTTCTGCTCGCATGTTCTTCTGCCTTGGCTCAAGTCCTGGCCAGCCACCTGCCCATCTCCTTGCATTCCCTGATGGAGTGATCTTCCTCCGCTCCCCACCCAGTAGTAGCCGGGGCCCGGAGAGTAACGCTGGCCATACACCTTTAGATTATCTGCAGATTTTCTATGGTTAGATGGAAAAAGTGCAACAGATTTCTCCATGTATGCTAAACTGTGGATGGAGGAATCTCCCACTTTTTCCATCTGACCATATAAAATCTGAAGATAATCTAAAGGTGTATGGCCAGTCTTAGGCTTGACAGGCTGTGAGGCGGGCGGCGATGGGCAGAGAGTCGCTAATTGCCGCCATTACTAGTAAAAAAAATATGTCCCCGGATTTCATTCAAAAAATCTGGTCACCTTACATTAAAGTTCATGTGCGTGTAAAGGCAGGTGTCCCAATACTCTTGACAATATAGTGTATCCTATCTGAACAGGGGAGATTTCATCACAAGTGGCATCTATCTTGTTTTCAAAATGATTGGCAATGTCCTGGGCAGAGAATGAGTTAGTAAGTGGAGGCAATGGGGGACAAAGTAGCGAGTTAGGAGTTGAAAAGAGTTGATGAGGACTGGATGAGGGGGCGTTAACGAGACTGATGTAATGGGTTAGTTTGGCAGCATGGAGGGAGGAGAAATAATATTTTAGGAGGGCAGATTAATACAGGGTAAAGTCTTTCACAGATTTATTTTTTACAAGGGGTGGGCAGGAGGGACGGCTGCCCTGGGCTCAATGGTTTATTCCAAGAATGTGGGCGCCCTGACCCTAACCCTAAGGGAAGGGGGGGCACAGTTTGGCATCTTTGCCCTAGGCGCTGGATGACCATGTCCCAGCACTGGGCTTATCAGACCTCTAATGTTGATCTGTTTGCAAGGGTTGTTGCGGTTGGGGCCTAGTTCTGTGCATAGAGCAAGTGTGACCAAGAAGGATGAGAGTGAGCTGTTGTAGGCAAAGGTGGCCAGATCAGGGCAGGACAGGGATGAGTCTTTGCTGCAGAGGCAGTTTGTAGCAGAATAGTGAAAAGAAGAGTTAAAGTGGTAAAGGTTTCTATAAGGAACTGTTTGCTGGGGTGAGCAGGAAACTGAATTATGGAGCAGCCTTACCAGTTGCCTTCTCTTTCTTGGCTTCTTTAGATTGCAGGACTGTTTTAACTCTTACATTTGCTCATGGTAACCCTCAACCTCTTTGTCCATTGTCTCTCCAGATGTTTCTGTCCATCCTGGGTGCAGCTGCTGTACTCTGTGGATCACTCTTCTGCTTAACAATGTCTGTTGTGGGATTACACCGTGGACCGGTCTGTCAGTATTATGACTACGTAGAGACGAACACTACTGGCTCCCCACTACCCACCACCAATACCTCCCTCATCTGGGGTCGCCCATTTGAGAACCCACTGATTGAAAAGAAGTAAGTCCCATATATTTTTGGCTTTTTAAAAGGTCAGTTATCCCATAATTGTAAATGTCAGTTAGGACAGTGAAGAGATGAATCACTCACTTGCTTTTTAAATTTCTCTGTGGTCTCTATCATTGACTTTGTGCAAGGAGCTTATTGCCATAATGTACTAACATGTACAGGATATTAGAACATTATAGCAGGCAAACCTGCTAATCGACCCTCTCCAGTGGCGCGGTGCAAGCTCTCCAATCAATTACTGGTGCTTCCATCTTTTCCGGGTCTTCCTACTAGATTTTGATGTCCTAGTGTAGAACCCTCCTATTGTAGTGTAGGCTGCTAGGAAAATTTGGCTAGCTCTTCTGTAATCAGGGTTGATTATCTAGGGCTGCTCAGTGTTACACAGGCTGCTGTTGTTTCCCCATCTTTTAGAGGATTTTAGAAGTATATTGAGAGGAAGGGCAGAACAAGTAGCCTGAATATTTATGGGATTCTAGCCCATCCCTGGGGAGGTATGCCCAGAAAGCAGAGAGAGTGCCCATAAATTAAATAGTCTGAGGCCTATGCAGTGTTCCTGGGTCCAGTCCTTCAGGAGGAGACCCCTGTGCATGGGCTATGCCCCTTGGGGCAGGAGTGCTAGAGAAGCCTTTGTGAAGACATCGAGGTTCCAGCTAGGCTTAGCTGGGGGGCCTATATGCAAGTTCAAGGCCGGGGATCAAGTTAGGTCTGAAGAAGCTCACTGAAGAGAGCCAGAAGGAATATGGTGAGACAGAGTCCAGCTGTCCTATGGTGGTGTAAGCCCCCGTACACACGGTCGGAAATTCCGACCACAAAATCCGTCTGATTTTTTCCGATGGATTTTGTCCGACACTGGTGTTGCATACACACGGTCAGACAAAGCTGTCAGAAAATCCGATCGTTCTGAGCGTGGTGACGTTCGTTGCATACGCTGGAACTTCGTAGAGGCTAGTAGCCAATAGCTTTGGTCTCGTAATTTGATCTGAGCATGCGTGGCACTTTGTCCGTCGGAATTCTCTACACACGATCAGAAAAAGTCTGATCGGATTTTGTTGGAAAATTTGAGAGCAGGATCTCAAATTCCGACGGAAAAAGTCAGCTGGAGCCCACACACGGGCGGATTTTCCAACAACATGGTCCGTTTGGACATTTTCTGTCGGAATATCCTACCGTGTGTATGGGGGCTAAGACTACATCTCCCATACTAGGAAGATCCTGGTGGATATCGGCAGGAGGCAACCAATGATCCTGTGGCTGAGTGAGTAGTTGACCTTTAGTGCTGGAGGAAAGTGTGTAGCTTTTAACCCTGGAAGGAGTACAGGTCACCAACAGCATAAGAGATCCTATGGGACATTCAGCAGTTTGTACAGTACAGCCAGTGTTGGAGTATCCCATGCTCTCTCTCCCTATCCCAGTTCATTGTTCCTAACAAAAACCCCAAAACAAACCCCTAGACTGTTTTTCTGAGACAGTGGAAGAATGAAGAAAATGCTGTGTAAATGGCTGTGTGTGCTCTACGTGGGGAAATAGGACTGTATAGGACTGCTAGCAACAAGGCAGAATGGAGGAACACCATCGCTGGTACTTTTTCTGCCACGCTTCTGGAGGTAAGTAAATGTCCTACTTCAATGGCAAGGGCATTATCCAACTTAACTCAAAGTTGCACAGTTAGTTTTTATATACATGGACCTCTTACCTACATAGTAATTTGTTTGGTAAAACTAACCCTTAAGACTTGATAAAGGTGACCTCTCTGACCCCCTGAACCACATTGATTTTTTAAAACAAATCATGACAAATCATATTTGATTTTTAAAAATAGATTGCCGTTCTTTTTCCTATGGTTTTCCAAGAGCCAACAAAGGCCCCTGCACACCAGATAGTTGACTACTGAAAGGTCCCACACCCAGCTAGGACTTCCCCCCAATGTCAGGGATCCGGCACTTCATCAGTCCAATTCCCTATCATGTCTGAAATAATGGCAGCACTAGTGGGGTATGTTATGTCAGCATGCGCTCCATACTTAACTATCCCACCCTCTGTATCAGTTTAAGTTATGAGAGTCTCCTCTGAGTATTCCTGTTTAGATCTGTACTCTTCCAGTTCCTTAACAAGTTGGTGCTTTCTAAATGTGGGAAATAACATACCAACCCATCTCTCTTTTTTTTTTTTCAGCAATGAAAACTACCTCTTCCACCCAGAAATATGGGACACGTGTGTGGCACCGCCTAATGTGGTGGAGTTCAACATCATCCTTTTCCCTATATTGATAGCAGCGAGTTCCATTGAAGTCATCCTGGGTGCCGTCCAGCTGCTCAACGGTCTCTTTGGTCTCATCTGCGGAACCTGTAGGAAAAAGGATGACGACTATAAGGACATGATTATAGATGAAAAGAAAGAATACAAATGTAAGCAACACATGACCCATTTGTGTTGACCCATTTCAACCAGATTAAAGAAATGATGTTACTTTGC